>VWYP01022829.1:0-35228 GCA_013400435.1 Pycnonotus jocosus
AGGATGATGTAGCAGATAGGTTAGAGACGATCAGCTGTGTAACAAATGTGGCTAAATTCAGAGTCCACAGTTTCAGTAGGAGATTCTCTTAGGACTAGGATCTACAAAGTAGTCTTCGCTTAAATGTTACCAGTGGTGGCTCAAACTGTATTTCCAGAGTTATAATGCAATAATTACATTCTGAATGCACAGAATAATATAATATTTTTGTGTAGTAATTGCTGTGGCTGTTCTGTTAAATATAAATGTAAATGGTCTCAAATGTGCACTCCACTTGTGCATGCTGTTGACCTCCTATGGTTTTGTTGTTCTGAGCTACTGTTTCCAAGATATGTTGATATGTTACTCATATTGCTGTGACTCATCTGAGTAGTATGAAAAACTCATAGCTGACAGTAAACATGAAAAAACCCTTCACTGTGAGTTAGTCACTGTCTGGCCTAATGTACATACCATTTTGGCTTAATATTTAATCTTAGCCTCAGAGTCTTTGCTATGCCCAATCACTGTGTATTTGATGACAGAATTTTAATTTTGAAGTGGACTTATTTGCAGTTTTAATTCACAAAGTATACTCTGCTTGGTTTTGTTTGTACCTATATAAAAATATATAAAATTTATTGTATACATTTAAAAATGTATACATTTTATAGGTAAGACCTGTATATGGAAAATATAAATAGTATAAAAATTGAAATAATTTCATAATTCCAGGTATTAAATAATAATCCATTGCCATTTTAATGAACTGTATCAATGTATAGCCAAAGACAGATTTCAGTGTTCTGGTGCTGCCTGCCTGCAGAGTTATCCTATCATAGTATGTATGTTAATTGTTAAATCTTACAGTCAAACATATGACAGTTACTTGACTTTATCAGGAATTCAGCCATCTACAAATACCATTGCATTTGGGCCAGAATCATTGATCTCCTTAATGTTATTTGAAGGTGAAATGAGAAGAAAGCAATAACGTTTTTTAGTATAATGTATTTAAGGACAGACATTTATAACACAGCAAATACCCAAGGAGTTGGGACCAGCAGAACAGTCTATTCTTTATAGCAGCTGCCATATTTTTGCCCCTTTCAAGCTTATAGAAACCCACCCTTACTAGCCAGTTTGGGGGTTTTTTCCTCTAGATTAAATAACCTAAATGGGTTTTATAAATAAGCCTTCATGGGTATCCACCCATTTTCTACCTGCCTTGTCCATTTTTCTGCTATACATTTTCCACTTTGCTCTTAAAACATAGCACACAAAATTTTGTTCTTATGGAGAGCAACATGTGAAATGGAAAAAGTCTTTTAATCTCAAATATAATGGAGTGCTATTAGTATTTCTGGAGCTAAAATTTGGGGGGTTTGTTGTTTTAAATTAACATTCTGAATGTTAATTTCTGGACATTTTCTGTTTCTCTGCTGGCCTACTTTTATTTCTTAAGTGTCTGTTACTGTGTGGGTACCCTGAAGGATATGATATGCTGTTCTTGTTATTTAATTAAATCTTCTTACTGGGTCTGGGCACTCCTTTCAAGTCCTTGAAACATTTTTGAATTCTGATCTTGCTGTCCATCTTTTTAGGCCCTTTTCTAATGGAACATATATAAGTTGCAAGGAATGCTTGTGCATGAGTACTGGTGTCCCATTAGAGGGAGAATAAACTAGTAGCTACTTTCTTTCCTGTGGGAGAAGTATAGCAGATATATGCACAGACACCATCAAACACTTTAATTATTACTGTCAGATTCAGAAATTCGTACTCAAATAGCAGTTAAACTTGATGAAAGTTTTAACTTGTCAGTTTATATGACTGTGTTTGGATTTCAGGGTAAGGTCAAGTTCTTTACAGCATTGGTGAAGGTGTGTGCAGGTGGGAGCACACATGTAGGTGAAAACAGTTGGCATTGAGGAGCTAATAACCACTGTATGTATTTGGTGAGAGTGGCAACCAGACTAGAACTACTCTAGTGAACTGAATGGTTTTGAGCAGTGCACCAGGGTAGGTGGGTTTCTGGAATGCATCAAATGTTTCAGTCTGATCTCAGGACTGTTTAAGATGCAAACCAATGGTAAGTGTGTGATAGGAGACTAGTTTCACTAATGCACTAGTGCACACTATAGCAGCTTTCAAAAAACGGGGTTTTCCTGCATCAGAATTACAATTCTATGGGTTTTTTTTAAAGTAGGAAAAATAGACAGTTGAGGACAATCTTTTAGTTAAGTTAGGATTTCTCATTTGTATCTGGAGTAGAATGCTGCAGAGAGGTTTAGATGTATAAATGATTAGTCTAAACAACTATTGATGTAACTGTCTGCAACTGAACAATGAACTATTTTTACTCACTATCTTCTTGCACTATTTTGCTTACACTCTGCCAGACAATTTTTACAGTTCATAAGATGTCAATAGAAATGCTAAAGCAGCAGTGGTGGCCTTAGGCAGTCCAACGAATTGGCATAAAAATAAATTGATGTTAGGGAGTGACATACTGTCATAACCAGTTAGTGCATCAATTGTCTAGATTTATTATCACTTAAATTTGAAAGGTGGTAAAAAAAGGTTATGTAAAAACTTTCCGTATGTTCTATAATTGTCTTTGGTTCAGAAAAATGCAAAATACAAAATACTTCAATTCACTTAAATTATTTGAACCCAAACTTGGAGCTGATCTAGGCCAGTTTAATAATCTCTCGTTAACAGCCTTAAATTTCAGCATTATCACTAGGTATTTTTCTTGAAAGACAATTATGTAAGACGTAACATGATCACCAAATGAATTTCTACTTGTTGAGCATAAACCTAAGTACTCTTTGAATTTTAATGATATCGCTAATAAAATGAGTTTACTTAAAAAACAGAATTTCTGTGCAATATGGCATTTTTTCAGATGGAGGTGAACAGTAGAACCGAAGCGTGGAACACATTAAATATTTTAACTTACAGTAGCCTTGACTTGGCTGTTTGTGTTGCTTATTATAAATTTCTTACTGTTAGCAGTAAATACACATAAAGAATGTGTCACAGGGTTTGATATATTACAATATTTTCAGAGCAGAGGTAATGACTAGTTAGCACAAATACTTCCTGAATTCCTCACTGAGGAGAAACTTAATACTGCACTGACTTAGAGCTGAACACATGCCTATTTTGAAAACAAAGGACAAAGTGCAAAGCTATTGCAATCAGTATTAGTCACTTGAGTTTTTGGAAGTGCTTAGAAAAGTGCTTTGGGATTTCGACATGATAATATTTTATAATTTTAGCCAGGGATAGTAAGTGAGATTACTAGGAATTTCTTTGCTGCTCTTACAAATCAGCATCAGCTCTTCTTCCAGAAGAGATTGTTTTCCTTTCCTCAAGAGGCTAAAACATTGGCAACCTAGGTTGCTCCTTTTAAGCATGGTTTTGGACTTAAAAACTGTGCTTGTAAATCTTTCCTGTTCACAATGACAAGGTATGGTTGAAGTGTCCAGTTTGTGACAGTTTATAGCTGTGTTTTTGCATGCATAAATTCAACCTTTGCTCTGATTTTTCAGAGGTACAAGTTCTATAGAAAGGATTTCAGGCCAAGACCAAATGTCAGTTATGGAACACGTCTGATTTTTTTGTATTTCTGTGCAACTGTGACAAAACATGACAGTGGACCATCAATAGCAGTCTTTGTTTCAAAGCTCTTACCTGAGTCCCTGCAGATTTGCTTTGACTTCAGTAATTTTTGTGCTCTGCTCAAATTACCAGTTGCCAGCTAGCAGTCTGGTGCTGATAAATGGACCAGCCAGTACACAGCTTACACAACTGTGCAACCTTTTTTGGGTGTGAAAATCCACAGGTGATTCTCCCTATCTGTTGTGTGTAGGAACACAATATAGATGGCAGAAATTCTCAGGGAGGTCTGAAGCTAGTACGCTTTCACTTGCTACAGATCAAATTACTCAGATTTTTTTTTAAAGCATTTCCCAAAATCGACAGTTTTTCATGGTCATTTTTGGAGAGCTATAAATAATGGATACTTTCTTTTATTTTCAGCTTCTTTGTAATACTGGCCATGCTGAAGAAAAGTTAGGTTTTACCTATGACAGCATCATAATTTGGTAAGTGGTAAAAGGTGCTAGGTTAATCCTAGGGAACTTCAGTTGTTTTGGTGCAATTAAATAAAATTAATTTTTACTTCTGAAATAATATTTTGGATTTGTAATATGTTTGAAATTTCATAATGCGAGTATATTACCTGCAAATATTTTAATGAGTAAAATCAGAAATACATTATTCACTTCTGGGCAAGTAGAGAAATGCTACAAGTCAGAAGTGTAGTTTTCTTTATTATAATCCTCACAGATGTAAAAGTACTTCTAAATATTTCAGTACTTGTAGAAAATATTTCTAATAAAAATGTGCATCTACAAAATACAGAGCATACTCTTGATACAGAATCAGGATTTAAAGATCAATATTTTATGTTGTATTGGTATGTATATGTCCATGTAGCACTGCTTTCCCTGCTACTGACATGCCCTGTTTATTTGCTATTAAGTGGAATTTCTGTCTATTTTGTGGCCATTTCTGACTGTCAAATGTAACTACATACTTATTTCCACACAGAAATTTGTAAATTTGTCATGAAGACCAACACTGGTGACAAAAGCAAATAAGATCTAATATTTAATGCGTTTCTGTGTTCCTTCAATTTAGATCTCACGTAAGGAAAAAAGCTTAGGAAAGCTAATTACTCTTTGAACAAAATGTTGGGAAATCTTGTGTAACTGTTTTCTTGCCTTAATCTGATGTCTTTATCTTTTGACTAGCTGCATGGTTTCATTGCATATTTAAAGATAGCGACCAATCTCTTTTTGGTAGCTTTTGCTTTTCAGTGTTGGATCGCATGATAGTCTTGTCCTTTGTAATGGTTTCGCTGTGCCAGCTCTTTAACTGGTCTATGGCTTCCTCATGAGGAGAAGAGGAGGGGCAGGCACTCATCTCTTCTTTCTATTGACCAGTGACAGTACCTGAGGGAATGGCCCAAAATTTTGTCAGGGGAGGTTTACATTGGATATCAGGAAAAGATTCTTTACCCAGAGGGTGGTTGGGCAGTGGAACAGCTTCCCAGGGCAGTGGTCACAGCCCCAAGCCTGGCAGAGTTCAAGAAGTGTTTGGACAACAGTCTCAGGCACATGGTGTGACCCTAGGGATTGTCCTGTGCAGGGCTAGGAATTCTACACAAAGATACTTGGTATCAAGAAAACACCCAGTATCAATGCAGTCTGGGGCTTGAACTGATTGACAGCAGCCCTGCTGAGAAGGACTTGGAGATGCTGCTGGATGAGAGGCTGGACATGAGTCAGTAGTCCTGTGTCCAGTCTTGGAAGTCCAGAAATCCAGCTGTGTCTTGGGTTGCATCCAAAGTAGCATGAGCAGCATATTCATACTACAGGAAAGATGGTCTTGAAACAATTCCCTACTTGGTGCTGAAAGTAATAATCAATTCTCTTTATTGCAAATTATATGGTAGCCTTTCTACTTTGTCTAGGTATCACCTGGAAGTAGGTTCCTGTTACAGTGACTTACCCAGGCCAGGTATTCACTGAAAGATTATAAAGATTTTTTGCCCTGGAGTAGCTGAGTACCATGTATGACAACCCTAGGATAAGGAAATAAAAAAATAAGCCCTATGTAGAAGTAGAAATTCAGTCTCACTGGCTGAAATATTTACATTCTAAGATGCACCAGTGACAAATCCTACTAGAAAATGTTGTTGGGAGGTTGAGGATTTCCACCCCACCTGGCATATCATTGAGGAAGAGGGACGAATTGACAATATTCTACTTCATGCTTTTTAACTCCATTTCTAGAGTTCTACCATATCTCTTTTCTTCTTACCTACCATATTCTACCTCTTAATTTTCTTGGATTAATATTATACTCAACTGTTTTGTCAAATAATAAGTTGTGTGCAGGTTTTGGTTCTATGTCATTTCATGGATGTACAAGCTGTTCTTTGGGGGAAAAATTAATTTGTGGCTTTTTAAGATTACTATATTGTCTACATCTGCTAACCAGCATAACGGCTTGCCTTCTAGGTTGCACATGAGAAGACCTGAAAGTCAGAAAATCAGTTCAGAACATTTATCTTTACAAATAATACTTTTTGTCTTAAATGGATGTGTAATAGCTGTATGTCAGATGGTGAAGTCTACCTTCTGCCTAATAGTTGTTTATCCCTCTTGTTTTCTTCATTGTAGTCTGAGGTTAGCTTTACTAAATGAAGCAAAAGAGGTGCGAGCAGCAGGATTGCGAGCCCTCCGCTATCTTATTCGAGACTCCAGTATTCTCCAGAAGGTGCTAAAATTAAAAGTGGATTATTTGATAGCCAGGTAATTTTTCTCTTTCTTCTTGTTGTAAATTGTAAATTCTACATCACTTGGTTTTTCATGGTTGAGACAGGAAAGAAGTGTTTTCATATTCTCCTGTGTTCTTAGTAAGTAGTTTTATAAAAGACATATTTCTTCAACAGAATGTTTCATCACACTAGCTAATCCAAATAAAATTATGTCCTAATATATATTACAAGTAATCCAAAGAATTTCTTATTTTAATAATAAATGCCATTTTCTATAAGTTAATATGGTTGAAATATTAATAATTTTCATGTCTTAAGTTGTTGTATTGGAGTTGTTTGATTCTTAGTATTGTCATTATGCTGTGGAGCCTCCAGTACAAAGTCAGAGCTAAAAAGTAATTGATGTCCAAGAATTTGTAGTCTAAATATAATCAGTGACACGGCAGAAAAATGCCAAAGGGCAAACCAGCAGTGAAATAATACAATCGGCATTATGAATAGCTGTAAATAATAGCATTTCTAGTGCTTCCTGTAATTAAATTTTTTATTTAATATGCTGATACAGATATGTCTGAATTTCTGGTTATAAATACACCCATGTCGTTTTAGTGTGCTCTTTCATTTTTTTGGAGCTAAAGGACTTTTCTGATCTGAAAACCCTTGAAGTGTGTTCATATGAAACATTACAAATACTTGGTGTGGTCTCATTTGCAAATGACAGATGCAGCTAGCTTGGAAAATAACTGTTGAAGCATTATGCCATTTTAAATTTGAGAACATTCTACTGACTTAATTGTAATGAAAATAGTTAAGAAAATACAAACCAAAGCTAACTGATATAATGAGTATATTTGCTGAAAAGTGTAGTTTTTAAACCATAAGTCAGTTCTTTTTCTTTTGTACTTGTATGCATAAATATTAATGAGTTGTTAACAGTTAAGGTGAAAGTTACTGTTGTTATAAACAAAATGTGTTTTTTAACTTACTTTAGGTGCATTGACATACAGCAGAGTAATGAAGTAGAAAGAACACAAGCACTTCGATTAGTCAGAAAGGTAAAATCTCCTATGGATGGTTGTATCTGCTGTGCCACTCATTTGTCCTGACTCCTGCTTGTCTCCATCAGTGCTTTTTCACAGTCTCTTAATACCTTGTTTTACCTTTATCATGTAATATAGCTGATAATTTAAAAGGCAGAAAAATGTAGTTAAGAGAGTTGTTTTGATTTTACAGTTTTACCATTTAGAATCTCAAGGGCGTAAGAAAAATCTTGCTTACTGGACAAGGTTTGGGAAACACTTATCAAAGAGTGAATGCAAGGGCATAAAAACAACACAGAGTTTTAATATTTATATTACTACTTCGTTGTCTAGATTGTTTAATCATCTGTGAGTCAGAGATTGGTGGATTTTCTGTCCTGTGACAAATGAGACAAATTGTCACTGAAGTAATCATTCAAGGAATACTTCCAGGCGTCTTTGTTTGTGGCAGTTAATGCTATCCATAGGATTTTGTCTCAGATACTCAGTAAAATGTGGTTAGTCTGTTATGGTTACTGTACTGTGTACCCATGAATGTGAAATCTGAAAGTGTGGTAGCTGCATTTTCAAGTTCATCCTAGAGAAATTGACGTATAGAGGTACCAAATGTATTCAGGAGACATAATATCCTGCCTTTGTACTGGACTTCACTGTTCTTTGTTGTTCTCATATTCTTATAAAAACTACCAAAGACTGGAATAAAGTTTGAAGTAGTTGGAGAATGGTTCTCCAGGAGCACTGTCTGGGTTAAATCTCTTTTTGTATTTTAAATCTCCCTAAATATGTTTTCTATCTTACAGAAGATACAATGTACTTGAGTAACAATTGTGCCAAAAAAGAGAGTTTTAAATATTAAACATGGTCACCTTCAAACCCAAACAAGCAAAAAAACCCAAACAAACAAACAAAAAAGCCCCACTATAAAGGTCCTTGAGGAAGTTGAACTTTTTATAAAAGTTCTTTGCGAGTCTGCTTTGATATAAGAGGTTCAGTGTAGACTCAGAATAATGTGAGATAAAAACACGTGTAATTGGTTTTATCTGGGCCAGAAATTTGTCCTCATTATTTGTGGGCCTTTTTGAGCATTTCCTATTGAGCAAAGACTTCGGTCTTGCATGAAAGAAGAGACAGCAAGATAAATTCATTAGTTTGATCTGAAAACGTGATGTTCTAAGAAAAATATCAAAGAAATCATACAGCTGACCCTTGGGTTTTTTGCCCATCACGGTGCAAGGGTATTGGCATGCACCAGGTGTGTGCATCAAGTGCACTGGCTGTGCAGCCACGCTTGTGGTTCCTTGATGTTGAGAACTGTGTTGATGGAATGCCTTTTCTGGCATCTTTTGCTACTTACCTGTAACATTCTGCTTTCTTAAAAGACAGTCTCAGTCCAACAAGAAGCCACCCAGTCTGCTGCCACTAAAGTTAACAGCTTTCTCCTGTGCTGTCTAGGCCACAGCAGTTAAGCATGCACTGGCATAGAGTAGTCTGTGCTCAAGAAATTCTCTCACAAGGCGTACTGTACTTCCTGAATAGCACATTCTGTATTTTCACACTGTCTTTTTGTTACTCTGCTCTTGCCCTTTTTCTACCTCTATCTTCATCTCCCTCAGTGTCTCAGACTTAGTGATTTGATGTCAGGATTCCTGAAAGATTATAAAAAGGTCTGGAAGGGAAGAATGAATGGCAAATAAAATGAAAAAAAAGCTAAAATATTGTTCAGAAGATAATTTACTGTGAAACTGAACTGGATTTTTCCGATATCACAGAACTATTGTTTTCAGTTTCAAGATTTGGCTCTTTAACCTCATCTTTGGTAGTAAAAATGTCTTTGGGAATTGCGTAGATTAAAATTAAAACCTTCTCTTTCTTTTTATAGAGAAGAACAACAAAATATAAAATATTGTTATTTCTTTATAAATTTAGAGAAGGCAGTTGTAAACTTTGGTTTAAAAATACTAGGTTTACATGGTGTAGGAAGACGTTAAAAAATCTGATTTTTTTTAAAACTTGATGTCCAATCGTTTTTGAAGGCTGAGTGCTCGCTGCCTGTTTGACTGTAATCACCTTTACATTTACTGGGAAAAGATTCACAATTTAGTAATATCTTTAGCTTTGAAAAGGATGGCATGAAGTTGCTTTGGGAAGTGTTTTTCTATCTAATAGAAGTCAAGACATTTTTTTTTAAATTTAATAGTCTGGGTGGGTTTTTTTTAAAGCAGAAGTCAGGGTTAGATGCAATATGAACAATCTTCTTTCTTCCTCTTTTCTAAAGGAGTCTTAAAAAACCAAATTCATAGTCTTTATTACTTATTTCATCTTAGCTACTTGTAAGTGGCTTTCCATTACCTGTCCTTGGTCTTGAGAGCTGCGTTTTAGTACCTAGAGCAGATACAAAGTAAATACAAACATTTGTTTATTCTGCTGATGTGTAGATGTAGATGATGATGATGTAGATGTTTAAAATTGAGTATTACAAGAAATCTTTCCTTCTTGTGTCTTCAAAACCAAGATGACAGTGGAGTAGAACAGCTTGTGTCCTCACAGGAAGTACCATATCAATATCAGTAGCAAACAGGTTGCAGTTTCTAGAGTGGATTGGTGCACCTATTCTATTCCTTATTCTTGTTTCTTCCTGCCGGTGTAAAAAGTGAAAGACTGTGTGGGCGGGACAGAATTTGTTTTAAGTCCTGTCTTAAAGCTTCCTGTTTTGTTGCCATTAACATTATGTCTAACGAGCTTCTTAAAAACATGTATTTAAAGATAGATTTGTTAAAACTCTTTGGTCATAATAGTTGATACCCTCTCATTTTAACATTTCTGCAAAAAAAGGTAAAAAACTAATCATCTTTGCACAAATACCTATGACATGTCAAAGTGAGATGTAAAATGGATGTAGGACAAAACAGTTTTGGAAGAATTGCAAAGATAAGCCTGGTTTTGTTGAAAACAGAAAAGATAAGCAAAATCATGGGAAACTAGCCTTTAATTCTGAGGTGTTTGATGTGTATTGATTATTTTTTTATGTCTAATTTTTATTTGTTAGTGGAGAAAAAAAAGTGACACACCTTAATGGGCTATAAAACATTGCACTCTTCCCTTTTCAGGTAGTCAGACAAGAACCTGCTTCCTCCTTAGTAATACGTCTATTTAATGATATTCTTGTTCCAGAAGGATATGTGTACTTAGTTTTCACAAATTGAAAAAAATGTGAACAAGCAGTTGCTCAGCCTTTTTAATCAATGCCTCACTTGGGAGCGGTGGAGAGTTGGCAGTATTGGTTGGTTGTTCAGGAGTGGCTGTCTTTACATTTAATATGTCTTGCTCCTTAACCTGGTGTGAATTCTGGCTATTCCAAGCTAACAGCTGAGGCTTTCCGTGGTGCAGAACATCCTTAATAGTAGATGAGTTTGTCATCTACTCTGTATCATTGGATAATGTTCTTTGTCAAAAAAGATAGTCTTGAGAAAAAAAACTATGATGAAGGTAGTCTTAATTCTCACTGCAAAAAAAAAACCTTTAAAATTCTTTCTGATTAAGATAAAATATAAAAATAAAAAACTGACGCAAGAAGAGAATGGTAAAGTAAATTGACAAACAAACTGAATTGGAAAAACTTTCAAGGGCAAAAGAAATAGTTGTGGAGATTCACCAGATACAACCAAGTAACAGGTGGACTGGTGTGTCTAACTGTATGTAGGTAACAGGATGCTGGTGAATATGTAAGTGTATTTAGAGAAATACGAAGAAATCAGAGGGCTTTTTCTTTCCTTTTTGGCAGATGATCACTGTGAATGCTTCATTGTTCCCCAGTTCTATTACTAATTCTTTGATAGCAGTTGGAAATGATGGTCTTCAAGAAAGAGACAGAATGGTTCGAGCATGTATAGCCATTATCTGTGAACTAGGTAAGATAATTTTTCTTACTTAAGGTTCAGTTTTGATGTGGTTGTCATTCACAGTATTTGTTTAATAAGGAGTTAGATGTTAAGTGTTTTTATTGTAAGTTTCATGGATTTTAGTTATTTGCATGATATAAACCAAAATAACTTAAAATCTATTTATGTATCATAGGCAAAGGTTTCAGGTTTTCATCTTTCCTTCAAGACTTGATATTTTTTGGTTTGCCTTAAAAACATTTCTCAACTGCATTTCGTGTTTCTTAAGCTAATGGATTTGAAATAGGGAAATTTCCATTTGCAAGATGCTGAGAAATTAGAGGAGTTCAGAGAGCTACAAAATGTCTTCTTTTTAAAAATTTTTGGGATGGGTACTGTAGCTATCAGGACAGTGGTTTGTACTAACTCCCTAAACTTTTCATTTGGTTGCTGATTTTTGAAGTTTCTTCAAAATCAGTCAGCAGGAAATAACTTAAGCAATCTGTTTTCAAGAATAGAGCTTCTGTTTTATACAAATAAACAAAATATTACTCTTATTTCATTATAAATGTTTTACCTATGTCAATTCAGTGGCGTATGAAAACTCTTCATGGGGAAATCCAGAAACTACTGTATGAAAACTTGGTTGGGAATTAAGTTGGGAAATGGCCTTATGCCGGAGACTGAGTGACCAGTATTTTTGTGTATGATAAACCAATCCAAAATTGCAATTCATTGCCAGTGTCAGCCAGTTCCATTAAAAGCTTTACATGTGCTTCAGCAGTGTTCAGGACAAACAAGATATCCATACTTGAGATGACAAGTTTGTCATGTGCCATGAAATGCTTTATCTTCGATCACTGGCCAAAATTACTTCTTTTCCTCTATCTAGCACTTCAGAATCCTGAGGTGGTGGCTCTTCGGGGTGGTTTAAGTACCATCTTGAAAAATGTGATTGACTGTCAGCTAAGCCGAATAAATGAAGCTCTGATAACTACAGTTTTGCACCTCATTAATCATCCAAAGACCCGGCAATATGTGCGAGCAGATGTAGAATTAGAGGTGAGTACAGTTTTACTTGTTTAGTGACAGAAATTAAACACTTTATTACTCATTAAAATGTTTTACTTTTGTCTCAGATTTCCTCTGTGTTAGTGCACAATGTCTTAAAAGATAATGTTCTAGGCTAAGACCCCAAGATTTATAAAGCAAGAATAATACCACAGTTTGGAGTGGGACTGAGGAAAGGGCAATAGTGATTTCACTGTATTTTCATGTGAAAATAATGTGTGTCTTTCTTTTGTTTAGCGAATTTTAGCCCCTTACACAGATTTTCACTACAGGCATAATCCAGACACAGCAGAAGGACAACTCAAGTAAGTGTTAGAGCTGCTATTTGTGCTATTAGTTATGTTCATAGCGTTGGAATTAAGCTGTAGTTCCTTCCAAATACTAAATTTCCAGAAGTTGAATATAGTATACCAGAGTCTATTTCTAAAATACTGTTAAGCATTTAACATTTAAAAGGTCTTGTTTAGCCTAGAGAGGGGAGGGTTTAGGGACACTCTCTGCTGAATAGCAGGCTTTTTGCTATCTATGAAAATGCTTTCAGGATGATGTAGCCAGGGCCCTTCATGGTGGTGTAAGGTGGCAGGACGAGAAGCAACAGAGACAAATTGAAGCAAGAGAGATTTCAACTTGATCTAAGGGACAGGGGAGGTGATTTTATATGAGGCTGGTCAAGGGTTAGAGTAGGTTGTCCAGACAGTCCTGCTGCCTTCATTCTTGAGAATTTCTAGCACCCAGCTAGGTAAAGCCTTGAGATTTTTGCAGGTATTCCAAACTGCATTGCAGAAGCTTGTTTACCTCCTAAAGCTCTGAACACTGTAAAAGGAGTGTGTACTACACACTGTACTTGCTGAGTTCTTACAGCAGGGTTGAAGTAGATGATCTTTAAAGGTGCCTTCCAACCTAAACCATTCTATGTTTTTATAATCTGGCCTAGTCTGGTAACTAGTGACTTTTTGTACAGTAATTTGGACTAGAAAGAGATCTCCTGAGATGGCTTTCAACTTGAATCATTCAGGATTTTTTTAATTATCAAATGGTATTAGATGTTTAGGTCTGGGTAACTGAATAAGGTCCAGATCTTTACATCTCTGCTGTAGTCTTAGTGTCAGTGGAGGTGCAAAATGATTCATCTGACCCCTATAGGTGTTTTTGATGTTATCCTCCTTCTGTGGAAACTCCCCTGGAAGAATAATAATAAAAAATTCTAACCTTTTCTGTGTGTATATACATTGTGTAAATACATATGTACACATATATATGCACACAGAAAATATTTATTTTGCTCTGGATTTTGTCCCCCATCTCAATTAACTACCTTTTAATAATAATACTGTAATACTGTTCATTTTGTAATTATTACCTGCATTGTGACATTTGTTCTTTTAACGGCAGAGAGGACAGAGAAGCACGATTCCTAGCTAGTAAAATGGGAATAGTGGCAGCATTTCGATCGTGGGCAGGTAAGATTTGTTTATTTGTTTGGAACTCGATGATTGGAAGTGTGATTTTACTTTCTGGCATAAATGACACAGGATCTGTCTCATTTGATATGTCTATCAAAATTTCTATCAATACCTTCCTACAGTGCTGCTTTATGCATGTTTTGATACTGTTAAATTGGAGGATGCCGTACATAGTTTTCTTAGACTCCTGACAAAGCACAGCTTTTCCCTCTCTATGTAAAATGCCTTATAAAGAACATCTTGATGGTCATTCTTGAAAGCTAATGGGTGAAAGTATGTTTAAAATAACATCATATAATGAGAATTTGCATTTGAAATGGTTCTGCCGCTGTAAATTAAATCTTTTTGTCTGTATTTAGAGATATTGGCAAATACTTTGCCTGCTTCTACCAGCTGCCATAGCTGATGTGAAATTGGAAATGGACATAGTTTGCAATTTTTCATGTAGAGAACATTTCTAAATAGAAAAGGGTTTTTTTTTCATTTTATAAATTCTTTCTTTGCAATATTACAATATGTGAAATGAATGTACTGCCTTGGGGATTGCTTTTTTTCAGTCAAGACACTGTCTTGCAAATTTAAATCAGTTAATATAAACACTTACCAAAATTTTGGGTGGTATTTTTCCAGGCTGTACTTAGGCTGTTTTGTGACACTACTTGTGTTGTATTTTAAGTTCTGAAAGTGATCACTAGGCTTAGTTTTAATATCCAGGTATCCTTCAAGCTTCTTGTGTATTCTCACATGCTTGGAGAGGAAGCGTGTGATGACCTTGAAACTTCCAGAAAAAGAGTTTCTGATAGGTGTTTTACTGCATCTTCCTACACTCAGGCAATTAGATCAACCAGCTTTTAGAATTCACCTGAGGCTAAAAGGAAATTAATTAATTTATTAGTTTAAGATACAGCTTTTGATTGAAATTCCTTACAGTTCTGCTCAGATGATGAAACCTCAGGCTTAAGAGTTAGTCATTATCGACAGTTTTGTCTTTCTTTCCTTTCTTCCATGCATATGTTGTTTTCATAGATAAATTTTTGAGTACTGTTCACAGTAGGAAGGACAAATGCAGCACATTTTTTTAATGAGGATATAAAGTTTTGTGATGAGGAAGTTCTGTTAAATGTTATTGATTGGGAAGGAGATGATATTACAAAGGTGAAAATGTTTATGGTGATTTTTTTAATGTGTGCTTGTTTTCAGACTGGAAATCTAATTTAGCAATGTGTCTATTGTCCTTTCTTTTGTTGATGAGGGAATATTGTACATTAAATGTTTTCTAGGTATTATCAGCCTGTGCAAACCTGGAAATTCTGGGATTCAGTCTCTTATTGGGGTACTCTGTATACCAAATATGGAAATCCGGGTAGGTGGTGAATATTTAGTACTGATGTAGGAATAATATTTAGTATTTTAATTAAGTTATTCTTTTTAACTATTTAATGGTTTAAATAAACACAGACTACAGTTATGAGACAGCTATCCTTGAGTTTATTTAGCCCCTTGAGTTTATCTAGTTCAAGTCTGTAATTCTGTTACAAAATTCCTATGAAACTGGGAAGCGCACCATGTATATGTGACAAAATGGAGGAGAAAAAAAGTACATAAATTGATTTTTACTCTGTTCACAAAGCAAGTTTACGGTAGCTGCAGTTGCAAGTTTAAAGCATAATAATCAGAGTAGAATTCCAGGTAAATAAAAATTATTTTTCACAAATTAAACTTACTAGACAAAAGTTGATGGTTCCAGATGTAAGTAATCTAAAAATCTGCAATCCAAGCACTGAACTACTCTAGCATTCACAGTGACAATAAGGGACAATTCAAAAGTGAAAAAGCCCTGTTCTCTCTTCTGCAGTTTATTTGAGTTTGTGAAAAAAAACCATCACAACAAATGCACCAGTGTTAGCACTCTAGAAATCTCAAGGTCAGTATTAATAGTGAAAAAAGGGACAATTTTGTAAATCCTATTGTGTTATGTTTTCTTTGGTAGCGAGGTCTGCTTGAAGTTCTCTACGATATATTTCGCCTTCCTCTCCCTGTTATTGCAGAAGAATTTATTGAGGCACTTCTCAGTGTAGGTAAGTATTTAAAACAGTTCACATAAGACTTCTGTCTATTAAGCTCCTACACAAATTTGAAACGTTTACTGTCTCCTGTGTGCTGTAAATTGCCTTAGTGTTAACTGTTTTATCACTGAATTTACTCGGTGCTCTGAAGTCCTGTTTAAAATTCTTTATCAGTTGTTAAGTTTTGTAAGTTTGATAAAAGATCAGCATAGTTAGGTATTAACACAGAAGACTGTAAGGTCAGCACCACGTATTAGACTTCTCTGAACTGTTAGGAATATTCAGAATTGTGGATATGTTAGTGAATACTACAGAAAAATTATTAGTCAGTCTTCTCCATATATTGTCTGTCTGTTAGCTGTCCCCATCATCCTTAGACTTTGGCTTTTTTGAGAGCAAGTGAATGCTTTTTCATGTCTGTAAATTTAACCAAGTTAGTATTTTACCTTTAGAATTATTCGTTTGTGAACCTAAAAGAATCCTCTGCTTTTTAAAATTTATAAGTAAATAAATCATTCTTTGTTGCAAACTTGCTACTTCTATATATGGATGCACCTTGTAACATTTTAGGTGCTAATGGTATTTTCTGTTAAACATATTTAATGTGTTTATGAGTTGGAAATCTCACTGGTTTTGTTGACACTTAGATACAATCTTTGTCCTATCTTTCAAGGTACCCTTGCTTTGTTCAGGACTGTGGATTAGAGATGTTAGAGATCCCCTATGACAAATTTTTCTTTAATTTGAAACCACCTGAAATAACATTTATGGGCTAGGATTATTATTTACATACAGACTGCCATTAAAATAATACTGTGAAAGCCAGTGATTACAATGACCATTGTCCATATTTTCTTGTTCTAGATCCAGGCAGGTTTCAAGACTGCTGGAGACTTTCTGATGGCTTTGTAGCTGCTGAGGCTAAGACTGTTTTACCCCATCGAGCCAGGTCAAGGTGAGGATTTAATGAACTTACCTTAGTCGAAACCATTCTTCTTGTTTTGTTTTGTGGCAGTGTGGACAAAACGTTTCTTGTTTTCTTGCAGGAACAGTAAGAAATGTACTTTCTAAACTGTTTCCATACTTTTTTCTCCTTAGGCCTGATCTCATGGATAATTACTTGGCTTTAGTGCTTTCTGCTTTTATTACCAATGGACTTCTAGAGGTAACTAATGACTTTCAGTTTTAATAGATGCTTGCTACGTTTTTCCTGCAAGAGTTCAAGTAAGATGTTATACATTAAATCTTGTCATATTTTTTTCCTTTTTGAAGGGCCTGGTTGAAGTGATCACAAGTAGTGATGACCATGTATCTGTCAGAGCAACTATCCTTTTGGGAGAGCTTTTGCACATGGTAAATACCACTCTTTGTAACTACTTGTAAATAGATATTTCCTATTATAGCATTAATTTGTATTCCAAGTTGAAACATGTAATTTTCATCTGAATAGTGGATTAATTTCACATTACGTCTTCTGGTGCTTCATGTATTAAAACCAATATTATTCACTAGGAAGGCTGTTTGGAAAGTATTGGAAGTGCTAGGGGTTCTGCTCCAAGGCTGTCTGTAGCTCTGACTCTGAGCAGGACACTTTCTTGCCATAGCAGCAGTTGTATTTTTAAGCTGGAACCCTGCAAACGCACCCATCAGAAACTGTGTTTGGGAAAAGAACCATTCCTAATTTTTGCTTTTCTTAGAATGGTGGTCAGTAGGCCTCTGACAGTGTATTTAGCTTTCTGCCTCACAGAGGAGACAAATAAAAATTTTTTCATATTCAGGTTGATGTGCTTTCCCTATGTGATGTTACTCATTCAGGCAACTGTATCTTGGTGGAGTGCTGCTGCTGCAGGGAAACTTGGACTTCATTCCACTTCCATGGACCTCAGTATCTTCTCTCTCCTTAACTAAGCTTGTAGTGAGATATGATACTGTTTCCATAAATGCTGCAGTGCTACATTTCAGCCTTCGCTTTTTATAATATTATATGCTATTTTTCTGGTTTCCTTAATACTTTTGAATGGAGTGATTATTAACTCACATTGGAGTATGATGTAAAGCACAGGTATTTTTTGATTTTCTGAAGAGGTGGTATGTTAATGGGATATGACTACTGTTTCTCAAAAACGGAAAAAACCCCTGTTTCTTTAGTGTTTGGAAATGTAAGTAATTTCTGTATCTTCTTATTCTTTAGTTTCCAGAAATATTTTTAGAACTATATATGTTATTAAAAGCAGTTAAATGTCTAGCAACTTAGAATGTTAATTAATCAGGGTTTATTGTGCAGTAATACTTTTGTAGAAATCATCAACTTTAATCGGCTTTCTGATTTTAGGAGTTTTTAGTACTTTCATGTGCATGACATAAACATACCTGATGCTTTGCAAGTTTATGCATGCTACAGCTTAAACTCCTTTGGAAACAATATGTGTTATAAAACTCTGAAATTGTTTCAAGTTACTTTCTAGTGTAATTCAGCCTGATGAATTAGATCACAAATTCAAAATAGTGTGTAATTATGCTCTAACATTAAGCAGAAGGTAATTTTGTTGTCATAAATTTATGAAAATCTTGTGAAAAGTGGTAGATTCTTTAAATGTTGATCCTAAAAAGATGGATGAAATTGTTGTAGCAAGTTATTCTAACTTACTGGTCTTTTATTGGGTTTTTTTGTAGGCAAACACAATTCTTCCTCATTCTCACAGCCATCACTTGCACTGCTTACCAACACTGATGAATATGGCAGCCTCCTTTGACATCATGAAAGAGAAAAGACTGTAAGAATTTTATGTTACCTTTGAAAGCATGAAATTTTGTCACAAAATGACATCTTCTGGGTACTTTACACAATTGAAACTTCCTAATGGAAGAAGTCACATGTTTTTAATATGTATTTCTTCAGCTTAATATGTATTTCTTCAACAATTTCTTCAATTGTGTTCATAGTTGCTTTTCTTTGTAGAAGACAAATTGAGGTTTCTTTCACCTGTAAAAATGTATTTGTTAATTACTCTCACCATTTCTGAACTCTCGTCAGATCAGTATTCTGATCAATGTATCATAATATTCTGTATTTCATTGTGTTGTCAGTGATAAATTACAGCATTTTTTCTGAACTGCTAGTTTGAAATGATAAATGCTGCTTGTAGAATAGTTCCTAAAAGTGTAGTGCTCCTGTGCCTTTTAGTTTTGAAGGTTTCGTATATGTCAGTGGAAGATTCTGATATGCAATGACACTACTAGTTTTCAAAAAAGGCATATCTGAAATTTTAGGAGAGGATACTTCACATGACCGAAGTGGTGGGGTGAAAGAAGGGATAAAGAGCAGAAGACAGATGCTTATGTATTACCTGGAATTGTTGTGCTTTTCGGCATTTCTGGACATACCTGATAGAGTAGTAAGAATTCCCATTTCTGTTGAAATAAAGTGATTTTTTTTAGAAGTTGTATTTTTTATTTGAGTATCTTGGCATTGGTCAGCACTCTGGACCATTTTACAGTCTGAAAAACTGTAATGTGTGTTACAGATTAAATTTAAATAATTTAGGTAAGTGACCAAATTAAAAGGTATTTGTTTAAAAATAAAAGCATTTTTCACAATATGTCAATTTTTGTTTATGGGCAAGAAAGACTTAACTCCTCTTTTTCAGACTTCTGTATTTTTATTTGCTCAGTAGGTGCAGTTTTTTCTGCTACCATTGTTTTGTAATTAACTGGTTTTACCCTTGTCAGCTGTCATTTATGTTACTCCATATCTTTTCCCAGAAAACAGAAATATGCTGTTACTGAATTGTTTAAATATCAGAGCAGGAACTGTACTGTTGGTAGTCCTGCCACCCTTGCGGGAGGCAGGGTGGGGATGAGAATGTATGAGAGACAATTTGTTACTCTTAAGTTGAAGCTGGCCCTCAGCTACCAGCTTTACTGCAGGATGTTAATCTCTCATTGAGACATCTCACATGGAAATCAACTTTAAACTTTCCAGCATCCTCTCTGAACTGTGACAGACACTGCCAGTTGCAGAGAAGAAGAAAAGTTATCAATAAGGATTATACTTCCATGCTAGAAATTCTAAAAGATAATTTTTTGCGTAATTTCAATATGAGACTGAGTCTTGTGGATGTATAAAAATGTCTCTCAAGAAAATAATTTTCTTTGCTTCAGAATTGTTGATCAGATCCTTCTTGAACTGTTTACTCTGGAGGTCATGGTCCTCTTTAGTCTGATAACAATTGCCAAATACTAATTATAACATTTATTTTTACTATTAGGCGAGCAAGTGCAGCACTCAACTGCTTAAAACGTTTTCACGAGATGAAGAAAAGAGGCCCTAAGCCTTACAGCCTCCATTTAGACCATATTATTCAGAAAGCAATCTCAACACACCAAAAAAGGGATCAGTACCGTGTGCAGAAAGACATCTTTATTTTAAAGGTATTATGATAATTCATTTTTCAAACCTGAATTTGACACTGTGTTCCAGAGACATGGATCCTACCCCTCAAGCTTCGCTCAATGTAATTCCGAATCATTTGTGTGATTCTGTGTAGTACTTTTTTATCTTGTTTGCCTTGCGGGTACTTGTGGATACTAAATCTAGAAATTGAGAAATGAAATTCCAATAACCTTTAATGCTTGTTGCAACCAGTTGTGCTGCTTGGTTCTTAATGCAGTACTATAACCATACAGCTTACCTTTAGATGCACTTTACTGTGAAACACAGCCCTTTAATGATTTTTACATGAGCAGTAAGTATTTTGTGTGGCAAGACTGAAAAAGATGGTGCAGGGAAATCTGTTGTAATTTTTCATGTTGGTATTCCAGGATACAGAAGAAGCACTCATCATGAATCTTCGAGACAGCCAAGTTCTCAATCACAAAGAGAACCTTGACTGGAATTGGAATCTAATAGGGACCATACTGAAGGTGAGCTTACAAAGGCCATGATTATATGTTGAAGAAATTGTCTGGGGAAAAAGTCTGTTTCACATGTGAGCTTTGACTTTCTAATAATCATTCCAGGGTACATCTAATAATTTATTTTATTTCAGGAAATTAGAATCTCCTGGGTTTAGTCAGTGCTGCTGTAATCTCTTTATATACATCCCTTAAACTATATTCAAAAATGCACAGTAGATTCACGGTTTTCCTAAGAAGCATGTATTAAATGTTATATGTCTTTATTTGTATAGAAATCAACTTTATAGAATTAGTTATATTGTCTTTAAAGCTCCTAGTTCTTCATACTGTGGAGGGATACTGTATGTTCAGATTCATAGAAGATTTTTTTTTAAATAATGTGAACTGAAGGTTATAGTAAGAGATGAATTCTAGATCAAACTTCAGATAATTAGAGTGAACCACTTATGAAAATTTCATTGAATGTTTTGAACTAATGCAAATACTTCTGTAGCATTGATTTCATTACAGAATTAATTTCTTTTTACATCATAAAGGAAATACCTTTGGGCTGAAGGGCACTGTTGTAAATATATTTAAGTATATTACATAAATTTAATGCACAGATTTTAAGACACCTCTTTTTGTAAGCAGAAAATATACTTTAGTCGACTAAGAAAACTTTCTGAGTACTTAATATAGTCTTCAAACCAAAATTGCTCCAAAATGTCATTCTGTGCATCAAAGCCATCCTTCAGCTGAGTAGCACTCTCTTACTGTCTTCTTTACTGTGTTGTTACAAAGATGGTGAAAGTACGAAAAAGGATTAATGGTGACAGTCATAATCAAGACTATGTTGTTTTTTGGGAAAAATAAAAGAAACTAAATATTTCTGTGCCTTTTTTTCAGGGACCGATAAAGTTGAAAGAGCAAGAATCTGTCTGGTATAAAGACCTGAATATGTATATGACAGTAGCTTTGCTCCACCAGATTTCACTGATTACAGACTTTTTTCCTGCCATTACAAGATTTACTGGGTTACTAGATAACTATTGTTAGTCATAGATACTTTGATTCCATATTAAAGATACTATCAGAAAACAGTTTTTCAGAATCTCACTGTTAATTAGTCTGTGTAGTATTCTGACAGTGGAAGCCGTATGTAGTTGACCTCTGTTGTGTTTTGGGTTTTTTAAAACTGAAATTCATGTCAAACAGCCAGTTTCTCTGCCATCTCAGACCTCCCCAGCAATGTATTTTCTAGTGTCCTGTCAAAGAGTTCCTGATGTCTGAAATCTGGGGACTTCTTTCTTAATGAGAAGTGTGTATGTTTTTTGGCTGGCTTCTAAGCATTTCTGTTCCTGTGTAACACCGGCATAAGCTGAGACGATGTTACCAGAGTGGTCGTCTTTAGTCCTCTCATGAGCAGGATCCAGATTCCACTGTCTGAAATTTGTTACCTCATGTGGCTGCTCACCTCCCCTTTGTCTGTTGCAGCCTTGTATCTGTAGAGCATCAGCTCTCTAACCACCTCATTGTGTGCATCTCAGGTGGTGCCTTACTGCCTTTCTCACTTGCTCAGCTTGCTGCCTAAGCTGCTAAAAGATCAGCAAAAGAGTCACCCTCATCTGTATCTGGCACTGTTACTTGGTGTAGTCAGTTTTACTAATCATTAACTAATGCAGTGTGTGTCTTAATACTGGAATACCAACTAGAAATGTAGAAATGTGGCACATAGATAGGAAAGAAGAATGTTTGATGCATTTTTCCCATTCCTAAGAAGAAAATATTCACTAGTAGCAACAGAAAAAAATCTGAAGCCATAGAGACAACAGATGGCTGTAAAAACAGAGGAAAATATAATGGGAAGAAAGAATAAGTTCTGAAGAGGGTATTATTTTTCATGTGGCCCTTCTTAGTACATCTTACAAATTATCAACAAGAGAATTTAAATACCATTTTAATAAGCAGCATTTAAGTGAACTGTAATAGAATAATGATTACTTTTAAACCAATTCTGATGAATATTCAAAACAGCAGCCAAAAATTATTTCCCTGTTATGCATATTGAATTTTTGTCATTTGCAGAAAAGAAACTAAGCAAAATCATTTATTTTTCATCAGCTTCTCATGGGTTTTTTTGTTTTCATTAGAATTGTGGTCTTGTACATGTAGCATGTGACCAACATTCCTTGTCCTTCTCTAGAAAAAAATTTAACAATTCTTGAAGCAGGCAGTGTGGGCTTTTCAATAAAATAATGTCTTTTTTAAGATGTAACATTAGGTGCAAGAAAACTTTGTAATTATTAGGTAAATAGCACTGATTGAAATAAGTGAATTTTGCTTACTAATCAAAGACTGATGTAAGTTTCATATAATTCTGTATTTGCTGTTTTTTCTAGTGGCCAAATATAAATCTAAGGAACTACAAAGATGAACAATTGCACAGGTATGTAAAAATTTGGTAGACTTTCTTTGAAAAAATAAATTTGGAAAACTGGTTTTTAATATTGCAATAAAATATTCCCTAGACACATCACATTTCTAAGACTTAATCTATAGATAAGAAATTAAGGTGTAAATTTGTATAGTTAGGTTGCAGTATTTGCTTTAAACAAACAGGTGTTTAAGCTTTTTTTCTGTGCACAGGTACTTTATATGTTTAGTCCCTTAAGAATCATACCACCTTTGCAAATGCTAAATTTAATTTTAAACCTTAGAAATGTTACTGCTTAATATTTCAAACAGTGGTGTTTTATGTCAGCTCTTGGAAAATTTTTACAAAGTTAAGTCTGTTGTACCATTTTTTAACTACAGTTTTCATCAAAAACCAAGAGGAAAATATTTCTAGTTGCTGTTAATGGCAAGAGAAGCATGTGTAATTTGGGAAAAAAAAACAACCAACCAAACAAAAAACCTCTGGTACAGCTCTGGTTCCTTTCATGTCTGTTGTCAATAGGACATTTTTATTTCTTTTGTGCCTATGTGGTTGTGGCGTTACTAATTAGTTCTTGGATGTGCTTTTTAGCATGTGATTCAGAAACAGATTACTTTATCTTGAAGGATAGGTCTGTGTATGTGGGCATGAAAAGCTACTTCCTGAACTGGGGGAAAACCCAAAAGATAGAATATATGGTAAAAGGCTCATGTGGCTCTGTTTTAAGTTTTTACCAAGAATTAGTCAGGGTACTTTTATGAAGTATTTACAGCATAAGCAGTAGTCCCATTGTTATCATAACCATAATTTAATTTTACGTTTGTGTTTTTTCTGGGGTTTCCTGAAACGTTAATTGCCAGTCTGTACTTTCGTATAAAGGATTATTTTCCAAATCTGGTAGTTTATAACATCGCTTCTCTAAAGCAGTGTCTGCAGTTCTGACTGTGACACCAACACACACTCCTCAACCTGCCTGTGTAGGACAGTGTTCCTGTTCCATGGTTTTGTGCTGCACTCAAGCATTGATCAGTGCCTAAATAATTTAATTCCAAATAAGTTGGGAAAATCTAGAATTGAATTGGTCTGAAGCTTCTAAGTTCATTGATCCTTTCTGCAGAATTGGGAGCTGTTGCTCCTGTTTAATTACAAATTACTAAGCCACAAATCTCTCTAGTTTCACTGCTGATCATAAAAAAAATTCTGCTGCTTTGTTTTTCAAGTGCAAATTACTTTTATTTCTCCTTCCACGAATTGATCTTTTTTTAAATGTTAGTATTGTTGTGATGATCTTACAGCTGTTAAAGTGAAATTCCAGGTATTTTTTTAAAGATTCCTTCATTTCATAGAGATACAGTTAATGCAGTGTACATATACACACAGGATCACAGAATCATGAAGACCTCAAAGATCACTGAGTCCCAGCTGTTCACTGCTAAAGCATGTTTCCAAGTGCTCTGTCTATATGCCTTTTAAATCCCTTTGGAAATGGTAACTCCAGCAATTCCCTGAGAAGTTCAAATGCCTGACCACTCTATTAGTCTGGAAATTTTTCCTAGTATCCAATCAAAACTTCGTTGGGGCGACTTATGGCCTTTTTCTCTCATTCTGTCACTTGTCACCTGGGGGAAGAGACCACCCTCACCTGGGTACAGCCTCCTGCCAGGGAGTTGTAAAGAGCACTATGGTTTCCCCTGAGCCTCCTTTTCTCCAGGCTAAACACTCCCAGCTTCCTCAGCTACTCCTCACTGGACTTGTGCTCCAGACCCTTCCCCAGTTCTGTTGCCCTTCTCTGGGCTCACTCCAGCCCCTCAATGTTCTTCCTGTAGTGAGCGGCCCAGCGGCCCCAAAACTGAACACATGCACATTGATAAACACACATATATGCTTAAATATACACATAGATACATACATGTATAAATTTGTATATCAATATATGTTTATTGCTAGAAACCCAGAATAAAATACATTTTATTTGACAAAACTTAATTAAGCCCTCAAGTTTCCCTAGTCCTGTGTTTGGAGTTAGAGGTAGTGGATTGCTTCGACTTTCTCAAGTATGAGTACAGTTCTGTAACAACTTTTTTTTGATGCCTGACAGATCTACCTTCCGATGAAATATTTTGTGTTATTTTAAAGCTCAAATGAGTGTTTATTTTTTGAAGAATTTGTGAGAGGAGGATCTTTGCTGAAGACTTACTCCTGTGATGCAGAACTCATTGCTTACTGTGATTTTAAAAAGTCTGAGAGTGTGTTAGCAATCGTTGTGTTATGCTGCAGAGATGGTTAAGTGAAGTGTTTGGAAATAGTGTTGCTGAATAAATGAGACTTCTTCCTGTCAGAACACAAAAATCTGGTTTTTTCCAATAGCAGTTAACTATAATAGTGGAAGAAAACTCTGGTCACAAGTTTCTTTTTTTTTTTTCTTTTTTTTTCTTTTTTTCTTTTTCTTTTAAACTAACTGTTTATTAGTCTAGATAATACCATCTTTGAAATTTGCTGCAGGATAAATTACAGCAGAATAAATTATGAGAGTGAGAAGGAATCTATAGCTTCTGAGAGTACAGAGATTTTAAGTTCCTTTGCTTATATTAAGTCATGGTGCAGAAAATCCTTTATAATGCAGTGTGCAGGAGCATCTCTGAAATTGTGTCTGTATAGAGTTACTACTGTTACCTGCTACTCTTTTGATAAATTTTTAAGATTTACTGCCAAGAAACCAAATAAAGTATAACCCACTTTTTCTACTAGCATCATTTTGTATTGTGAGACTGTCTTTGCCGTACTGAAAAATAGCCAAATCTGTTTTACTTTCTATAGGTTTGTAAGGAGATTACTGTATTTTTACAAGCCTAGCAGTAAACTCTATGCCAACCTGGATCTGGACTACGCCAAGGCAAAGCAGCTCACTGTTGTGGGTTGTCAATTTACTGAATTTCTTCTTGAATCAGAGGAGGTAAGAAATTTTCAGCTACAAGACTGGAAGTAGAATGAGTAGTCTTGCTGAATGCCACCTGGAAAAACTTTAATTTTTGGTTAAGGCTTCTGAGATTTTGGATGTTCAATCTAGAATTATCAGTGTAATTAAGAAATACAATGTGAAAAATTGAGGAAGATGACTATGTTTGTGTAGAAGTTTTAATAAAAACAGATTTGTTAAATGCAACTTAGAGTTCGAAAGAATTTTTTCTATTATTTAGGCTGTATAACCTTACTTTTCTAACTCTGTCTTTCGTGCTAAAGACTTTTATGCCTCAGGTCAGAGGACAATGTCATTGAATAATACTTCACCCTTTTCCTTGAAAGAGAGACTTAGTCCTAATATGGTCCATGCTTAGCTCCTTTTATTTGCCTTGAAACTTCTATAGTCTGAATTTCTGCATGTCTGTTTTGTGTCTGTGTTGTGTTTGTACATTTTAAGAAATTTAAAGTAATAAGTTTCAGTAAAAAAGAGACACGTGTTTACTACTAGTAGAAGCTATTCCTCTTTTATTTTGCTAGGATGGACAAGGTTACCTGGAGGAATTGGTTAAAGACATTGTACTTTGGCTCAACTCTTCATCAGGCATGAAACCTGAACGCAGTCTTCAGAATAACGGGTTACTAAATACCCTTAGCCAGCACTACTTCCTGTTTTTTGGTACTTTATCTTGTCACCCTCATGGAGTGAAAATGCTTGAAAAATGTAATGTGTTTCAGTGGTGAGTGTTTTTATTTTGTTTGAATCATAATTGTGGTGTAATAATAATGCAAATTTTAAACTGTGTATGAGGGCCACTGTCTGAAAAGGTGAAAACTTTTAGGTTATTTTGGTATAGTTACAGGTAAAGGTCCCCATTTTTTTCCTAAGATCTTCTAGTCTGTCAATGCTAAGCAGACAGAGGTGATGATGGCATAAGCAGCTTACTGTTTCCTATCCACACCTGCGTGACAGAGATGAGTATCAGGAAGGATTATAGTGTACTGAAAGATGCAGTGTGGGAAATAGGAAAACAAACAAAACTCAAAACACACAAATCGTGAAAAAATGGCAGGTACCATACTATTTGTGAAATGTTGATCTATGTTGCACTTAAAACTTCAGTCCAGTATATTTGACTGAAGTTCTGAAGCTCAAAACATTGTTCAGGTACAAGTAAACTTAACATCCTTTGAGAATAAACTGGCTGGTGACTAGTGCTAGTTTATCAACAGATAATAAACTCTTAAGTAAAAATGCAAGTGTTTTAATGCAGTCCTTTTTATCTTTTATTGTTGATTTTCTTAATTTTTAGAAAGCAAGCTTTTTACTGGCTTCAGAAAACTTGATGTACAATAAAATAGAGACAGTTAGTAGGACTAACTTAATGACAAGCTTTATACACAATGTTTTACAGTGAAGAATTGTTCACAGAGCTTCATGAGCATTAGTTTTATACTTATAGTCACTAATTATGCTGACAAAATTTTTATAGAGCCATTATAAAAGGGGTTGATTTGGGGTTTTCCCCTTGCAGTTCACTGCATTATTTTGTCCCTGTTTGACTTTATAATTATAAGAATTTAAAGTTACTCCATTTCATACACTAACATACCTTGTATTCTGCATTTATAGTAATAAAAGTATAATTCAAAGTACTTAAGTTTAAATTATTGATGGTTGAAGTGGGTTCAAATACTAATTTTATTTTCTTCTTCCTCTGCTTTCATGCCTCCAGTCTTCTTAATCTTTGTTCTTTGAAGAACCAAGATCACTTGTTAAAATTGACTGTTTCTAGTCTGGATTATAGCAGAGATGGATTGGCAAGGGTCATCCTTTCTAAAATCCTGACAGCAGCTACTGATGTAAGTTCAGTTCAACTTATGTTCCTTTCTTATTGCCCTCCACACATTTATTTTGTTATTTAATGTGTATGACTTTATTTTTAAGCTGTTAAACATGAACAGTGTTCTTATTTTTGTATTCAAAGAAATGAAACTCCTACAAGTGTAGCTTTTGAATATGTTGTGAACTTCAAACCCTGTATTATATTTGTACTCAAGAAGTTAAATCCTTCAAATAGAGCTTTTCCTAATGTATGATGGGGGCTAAAGTCTTGATATGTATAACTAAGTGTAATGTGATTGTGTAGGTTAGTGGCATCTTGAATCTATTGTGAAGGCATTGTTGTCACAAACAGAAATCTGTATTTCTAGCAGTACTAAGCATGTTAGCCTTCTAGAAGTAGATACTGTTCTGATAATGACTGAGGTTACTCACTGCATTGGAACTAAGTAGATGCTATAGCTACTGGGATGAGAGGTTGGTTCAGAAATAGGCATTGGGATTTGTTCTTCTGAATCAAAGAAGGTGAATGGGGATAAAACAATACAGGTGGATTTGGGAGATGAAACAAAATTTTGACTTTTAAGGTAACATTGTTAGACGAGTAAGCACTGATCTCAAGGAGACAGATGATAATTAAGAAGTTGAAACAACTAGGAAAGAATGTTCATTACTTCAGATGAAGTTGTTTCTCTTGTCTGAACAGACAGAATGTGTTCTAGAGTAGATACAAGAGAGAAAAATGTAGGTACTAGCTTTAAATGTCTCACTGTGGAAGAGGAGAACATAAACTGAGGGTATTTCTCTGAAACTGTCAAAGATACGATGTTTATGTAGACAGTGGACTCTGAAAGTGATGAAGACAATTGAGGTTGAAGGAATGACTCGTTGAAAGATGAAGCTCCCTACTGACTATAATTTTTTTAATTGGCTTCTAAATTCTCTTCAAAAGGTATAATAATATAATAATAAAAGAGATAGGATTGGACACTGACGTGACCAATTTGCTCGTGATCTTAGATTCAATTTTCCCACTTGCTAAGATAGAAATAGCACTCTAATAAACTAATTTTAATAGATAAAGTGCGTATCACAGTTGCTTGCTGCAAAATACAGTAATTGAAAGATATTTTTAGAAGTTAAAAATCATTAACTGTGTTAGTTGTGATGAAATAGGTATGAAAAACAAAAACTTAAGGCATCATTTATTTTTCTTCCATTCAAGTAAACATTTTCCTTACTTTGCAGAGCTGCAGATTGTACGCAACAAAACACTTACGAGTGTTGCTGAGAGCTAATGTAGAGTTCTTCAGCAACTGGGGGATTGAGTTACTGGTGACCCAGTTACATGATAAAAATAAAACTATTTCTTCTGAGGCACTTGATATTCTAGATGAGGCATGTGAAGACAAGGTGAGCATCCCTTCTCTTTTTAACCTCTTCTTTGGTATGCTGCTGTTATGCTCTTCCCCACTGCCTTCCCTAGTAGCAAAGTACAAATATGCAAGAAGCTACTGATGGTTTCCTTTTTCAGTTGTTATTGATGTACTTAAAATAGTTTGTAAGACCCCTTTCCTGAAGCTACTGCAACATTACTTACAAGAAAACATAGAATTCTGGATTACGCATTGCAGTTTATTTTGTTCATTATACTTCTTGTGAAGTAATTTATACTTAGTGACAGAAGATACCTCAAATTGATACTATTAGGATTAAGTTGGCATTTGATACTTCTTGTGAAAAACTTGTTGCTTCATTGCAAGCAGAGTGTTGTAGTTATTGCAGTTTTCAGAATATAGGGCTCAAATACTCTTTGTGTGTTCCTAATTATTTTAGGCCAATCTTCATGCCCTTATCCAAATGAAACCAGCTCTTTCTCATCTTGGAGACAAGGGTTTGCTTCTGCTCCTAAGGTAAATGTTGAATATGCTTTTTGACTTCACACTGGAAACAAGTGTTCTTCAGATTCTGAGAGTTGTTTAAATTAGAATGTTAACTTTCTGATGGTTTTTTACAGATTTCTGTCCATCCCAAAGGGGTTTTCGTATCTAAATGAAAGAGGTTATGTAACAAAACAGATGGAGAAGTGGCAAAAGGTAATGCTAAGAGGAAAATGCTTGCAAGATATTAGGAGGAATTCTGTAAATACAGAGATTCTCAAAAATAATTGCATTTTAATGTACCTGTAAAGCTTATTGCAAATACATTTATTGCATCAGTGACATAATGTTTTGATGGAAAAGGTTGACAGAGATTTACACTTCCATAGCTTCTCTGTAATGTGTGCTTTTGACTTACTAAGACCTTTATGTAATTTTGATATTTCAGCAAATATTTCAGGAGTGTAGTGACCTTCTAAAATAGTTTGTTGTGGATGGTTGTTATCTAGAGAAGTGTGCAAAGGAATGCTACCTTACAAGATATCTTTTACCACTGGTTGTTGGCAATTAAAATTAAACATATAGCTCATGAAGACAGAATTGGCTGATGCTGTTAGGAAGTAAAGAGGAACACAAGACCATTAAGAAAAATCCATTATTGTCATAACTTGAATAAAACTCTCCATATATTACTTTGGTTCTGAAATTGATAATAAGAGGTTGGTCTCATTCCTGTTGGTAACTTTTTTAGTAGTTTAAGTGTCAATTCTCAAGGAGTACTGAAATGCATAATGATCTGTTGAAGTTTTTTGAGTTTGTCAGATGTGAAGTATTTCTTTCTTCCCTTTCTTAACAAATTCCCTGAAATAGTTATGAAATCAATTGTTGATTCTGCAAACTCATTCTATGTGTGAAGTGCATACATTTTCTTGAGACCTACCTTTAGATCATAAAAAATCAGTCTTTCTTACGGTACCTTCCTTAATTATGCCTTTCAAATTCTCATACTATAACACCATAGACCACTAAATGTACTGTGTCGGCCTTCTGTCTTCTTCTAGGAATATAACTTAAAATATGTTGAATTGATTGAAGAACAACTTAATGAAGCACTTACAACATACCGCAAACCCGTAGATGGGGATAACTATGTTCGTCGGAGCAACCAAAGGTAAATTTGGGAAAATGCATTTTGAGGCACAGGCTGGTGGGTTTGATCAGGAGAGCTGTAAACTGAAATGTTTGAGGGAGAGGGGTACCAACAGGATTTCAGTTTATTCTGCTCCTGGAGCAGTACATCAGCACAGTGTGAGAAACACACAAGATCTGGATGCATTGCTTAGGTCCCAGAGTGTTAACATAATTTATTTCACAGATTTTATATAATTAGTTTTAGAGCTTTAATAGAATTCATTTTATTAAGACTTGGTGGATTGAGTCCCATGATTGGAGTGCTGGAATGGAGGGCTACAGGCTTTTCAGGAGGGATGGGCAGATGAATGTGTCACTCTATATAAGGAAGAGGTTTGATTATACAGCTCTTACAGTTAGTGGTGATGTGGTTGAGAACCTCTGTGTGAGGATTAAGGGGGTGGAAAACAAAGGAAATGATGTAGTGAATGTCTGCTGCTGATTGCTCAGCCAGGATGTTAGTACTGATGAGTCATTCTATAGACAATTAGGAGAAACTTCTGAATCAGTAGCTCATGTTCTTAGCTCATGTTCCAGCTTCCTGTGAAAGACTTCAACTTCCAGGCATCAAGTGCAAATATTGTAGGGCAACCTATTGTACGGCAGCCTTGGAAATTATCTGTAGGAGAAAGTCTGTAGGAGATACAGACCTTCTTTTCACAGGTACTCAGTGGGCCAGCTAGGAAGGATGCCCTCCTCAACTTGCTCTTTGTGAATATAGGGCTTGTGGGTGATGTGTTGTGGTGAGGGGAATTCTCTAGGCCACTGTGATCATGGCATGGTTAAGTTTAAAATTTTCAATGTAATGAGAAAAAGCACAGCAGAGTGCTACCCAGGAATTCAGGAGAGCCAGCTTGGGGAGCTGCTTTAGAAGAGTACATTTTTGGGGGCCAAGGACTCCAGAAGTGCTGGTCCATCTTTAGGAACTATCTTTTAGAAGCACAGGAGTAGGCAATCCCATTGTGTTGTAAGTCAAGCAAGCACGGCAGAAGAGGATTCACTTTGGCTGAACAGGGAACTCCTCATGGAGCTCAAGAGAAAAAAGAAATTATATGATCTCTAGAAGGTCACCCTTCACAGGAAGACTATAAAACTGTGATTCACATAAGCAGGGAGAAGGTACAAAAGGCCAAAGTTCATTCAGGACTGAAACTGAGCGATGTTCTATCATACAAAAAGAGAGAGGAGGTCTGAAGAAAACAGTGGATCAGTACTTGCATAAGATGGTCACCTGACTTACAAGGATGAAGAAGAAAAGAGATGAATTAAAATTCTGTGTGTTTCTTGCCTCAATCTTCAGCACTATTAGTAGAACTTGGGCTGCCTGGGTCCCTGAGCCAGAGGTCCACAAATGTGGAATCTGGCTTTCTGTTTGTGGACACTAATACTGTAAGGGGCCATCTGTATCAACTGAATGTTCACTAGGTCAGGCTGGTTCCCACCAGGCTGAGGAACTAGCCTAGTCAGTACTATCTCACCAGTACTGAGTGAGCTAGCAAATACTGTATCAGGACCCATTTCTTATCTGCCAAAAGTCTTGTGAGTCTAGGGAGGTCCTTACTGACTGGAATCTAGCCAATTTATTCCAGTTTGCAAGAAGCACATAAGGGAAGACCCAGAGAAGTACAGTAGTGTTAGTCGAACCTCAGTTCCTGGAATAATTATGTAGAAGGTTATCCTGGGTATTGTTGAAAGACATTTGAAGAACAATGCAGTCGTCAGGCACAGTTAGCATGGGTTCACAAAGGGAACGTTTTCTTTAACTAAGTTGCTAGCCTTCTATGATAAGGTCACCCATCTGCTGGGTCAAGGGAAGGTGGTGGATGTTGTTTTCCTGGATCTTGACAATATTGTTGATGCTGTACTTCACAGCATCTTTCTAGACAAGTTGTCAAGCTGTGGGATGAGCAGGTTCATGATGTGGTGGGTGAAGAACTGCCTGAGGGACTGAACCCAAAGGGTTGTAGTGAATTGGGCAACATCTGGTTGGTGACTGGTCACAGCAGTGGTGTTCCTCAGGGCTCCATTCCAGGGCCAGTTCTTTATCAACAGTCTCGATATTGGAGGTGAATGCACCAGTAGCAATTTGCTGATGATCCAGACTGGGAGGCGCTCTGGATTCTTTTGAGGGACAAGAGGCCTTTGCAGAGGGATCTAGATAAATTGGAGCACTGAGCAATCTTAAATGGGGTGAAATTTGATAAGTCCAAATGCTGAATTCTGCACCTGGGAAGGAGTAACCCTGGACACAGGGATAAAGTGGGAAAGCAGTGACTGGACAGCTGCAGAGGGAGGTAGGTCTGGCTGGTCCTGGGCTCAGTATGGGTCAGAAGTGCCCGGGCAGCCCTGAGGACAAACCCCATCCCAGAGCCCCATCCCAGAGCCTTGAGGACAAACCCCATCCCAGAGCCCTGAGCACGGCCCAGACAGGGGATGGTCCTGCTGGGCTCAGACTCGGGGCAGCCTCAATGTGGGCCCTGCTGGGCCCTGCAGGTGAGGGATGGGAAGGTCCTTCAGTGCATCCTGACGAAGGAAACAGAGCTGGAGCCTCCTGTGAGGAGCAGCTGAAGCCTTTGGGCTTGTCCACTTCGGAGAAAAGGCTGAGGGGTGACCTCACGACTCTCCACAACTTCACGAGAACATACAAGAACAGGCATCCTGGAGCAGTGGTCAATGACCCCAGTCTGTCAGTGTTCAAGAGGCATTTGGAGAGTGTCCTTAATAGCAGGCTTTAACTTTTAGTCAGTCCTGAGGTGCTCTGGCAGTTGGATTAGGTGATAATTGTACATCCCTTCCAATTTAAACAGTTTGTTCCTTTCTAAATTGCTGAAAAGAATTCTCTGTTTGAAAAAAATCAAGGGTAAGTCAGTTGTATTACATTTCAGTGTAATTTATTTTAGGATAAAATATTTAAAGTGTTGGGAAACGTATGTGTGTTTCTTTTTCTGCCAGATTACAGCGACCACATGTCTACCTGCCAGTTCACCTTTATGGCCAACTGGTGCACCATAAAACAGGCTGCCATTTATTGGAGTCTCAGGTGAGGATAATAATCATTTATAACTTAAAATATTTTAAGGATCACTGTAAGCCTTTTGAAAAAAGGTTTTAAAAGAGTCATTTAAATAAGTATTGCAGAAGAAGTTGATTATGAGTCATAAGTTGTGAAGACAGTGCCATCTAAACTCATGTAAAATTCCTGACACTGAAATATCAACAAAATACTTTTCAACATTTTTCTTAAAATGACTAGCAAAGTCTTAGAATGGAAAGCTAAGATTAAGCTAAATAGAAAAAATTGTTAGTCTCTTTGGATTCTATACATGTGGTAAAACTATGCCTTTCCTTTTAAGCATACAAAAATGGGGAGATCAGGGAATAAAATCTTTCTAATATTTTGAAAATCTAAGAAAACAAACCCTAAGCCATAATTGCTTAAATTCACTTTTTATGTGGATTGGTAAAATGATTTAATGAATTGACAATGGTCTTTGAAAAGTTCTAGAGAAAATGTATATATTGCAGAGTGTTAGTTTGACTAATCTATCATCTTTTTAATATCTAAATTAACTTTGTGCAATCTGTGATTTTATTAAAATTTTCTTCTGCATTATCAGTGCTGTTAATTTATGGTTATTATTCCAGAATTACCACTTTCTTCCCTAGAGTGTATGATTTAAATTATTGCTTTAACTTCTACTATAAATGCTAGAGCACCTGTTTGACTGAAGCCTCCTATTCATTTTCAACTTTGTTTTTTGTTTTTCCATTTTTCTCCTTCAGAGTATTGTTACAGATCTAAGTTACACTGTTCGTTCCCCAATGCTGGATAAGTGGGAAGGAATTAAGCAGCTGAAAGCAGCTCTTTGGGCCTTGGTTAGTAAAATATTTACAAAGTTTTGCTGTTGTTTAGTTCTGTTACAACTGTTGATTCGTAAATAACTAAGCAAAATTCTATAAAATAAGAAGTTAGGGTTTTTTTTAAAAAAAAAGTTATTTTTTCAAGTTGGCATTTTGTTCCATATCAACTTTCAGTTGAAAATGGTTCACTGCACCCCTTTAGTTTTGAGGTTTTTAATAATCACTTAGTCTGTTTTTCTTTTTAACAAATAAGAATAACACATTGCCATGTGAATATTGGTAGTTGCAAATTAGAAGTTGCCATGGT
>VWYP01022829.1:35256-53522 GCA_013400435.1 Pycnonotus jocosus
TTAATGTATTTGCTGTGGTAGTCCCTAATGTTTCTGCAAGGATGTTGGCTGCCAGTGTTGATCCATGTGGTCATGACACCCTGGTACTGGAGACAGGCAAAAACCTGGGTTTGGTATGTATCCAAGCTACACTCCTAAATGTGCTTCTTGTCTTCCCCAAAGTTAATTTTGGAACATTTGTCCAAGGTGACTATTACTGGAATATACTGTAGGTATGCAACAAGATGCCTGTGTAAGAGGAATATAAAATGAATAAACCAAGATCATGCTGCTGGCTATAGTAGGACTTGTAGAGTGATGAATACATACTAGTTCTAACTTTGAGTGGCTTTAGTTACTATACACAGTATGCTTAGGGCTTTTTAGTATTAGCACAGTTAGGAAATGCTAGAAAGGGTACTCAGATCTTTTAACTGCTTTGAGAAGATGATGTGGCTTCAAATTCTGCTGCCAACAAACAAAATTGCCAAAGCTTTACAATGATAGTATTGCAGATCACATTTAGATCAAAACTTACATGGTAATTTTCATTCTAGGGCAATATCGGATCATCGAATTGGGGTCTTAACTTGCTTCAAGAGGAGAATGTAATTCCTGACATAATGGCACTTGCTCAACATTGTGAGGTTCTGTCTGTTAGAGGGTACGTGTATCTGATTTATACATAAAATTTTCAGATGGTAGTAGTGATCAGTTTTCAAATAGCTTTACCTGATTTACATAAATACAGATTTGTACTTTATTGGAAACCAGTTATTAAATTCACTGATGATCAATCTCAGTTCTGTGCAACTACAGAATTGTGTAGGAAGTCTAAAAGAACATGCAGTAAACAAATTAAATCTATAAAAAAAGGTAGATACTACTTTTCTCCTCTTCTATAAAACAATATGCTTGCTGCTTATATTTCTGTGAGAATTTATTATTCCATTTTTCTTATTAAATATGTTTTTAAAATATTTAAAAGCATAAGTAGATGATATTTTGTCTAATATTGCTACTACATTAATTTCTGGTCTCTTTTTCGAAAGGTGCTTTTCTACTTTATGTAATCAGGCTCTTGTGATAATTTTTATTTTTTAATAGTATCTTGCCCTCAGATACACTAATTCATTTCTTAAGCTTACATTGATTTTCAAATAAAAATTAACAATATCTATTTGTTAGTTTTCTGAAGTTTCTCCTGAATTGCTTTGAAACTGTTTTTTTTAAAATGTGAAGTAAGTTTAGTTAAATTAGGTGCTATTATTGTTGCTCTTTTTTCTATATATACATTGAATATAGAACCTGTGTCTACGTGCTTGGTCTAATAGCCAAAACTAAACAAGGATGTGACATTTTGAAGCATCACAACTGGGATGCAGTGAGACACAGTCGTAGACAGCCTTGGCCAGTGGTCCCTGATGACATGGAGCAGCTCTGCAATGAACTTTCTTCAATACCCAGCACTCTTAGCTTGAATTCTGAGTCTACCAGTTCTAGGCACAACAGTGAAAGTGAATCAGCTCCATCAAGTAAGTAACCAGAACACCAAAACAAGCAAACAGGAGAAAAATGAACAAGCAAACAAAAGAAACCTGCTAAGAGCCCAACACATCACAAACAGCATTTTGGTGTTCTTACCAACTTTTTGGCAGGATTAGGTTCAGACCAGTGGTGTAAAGGTGGTCTTGCAGTAAAACCAATAGGACAGTTATGTCCATTCAGAAAGATGCAGATAAGTTAGAAGGAGTAAAACAGTGTCTTAGCTTCACATTTGGTGTAGAAGAAAAATTTTCACATGAGGTGAGTTACTAATTTTTATGTTGAGTCATGGCAGTTTGCTGTAACATGCTGCAGAAACCTCCATGCTTAGGTATAAAGATACACCACTTGGTTGTCCTCAAAGAAATATTCTAGAAAATAAGTATTTATGTTCTCTGGGTGTACACACACACACACACAAAATTTTGCTGTATTTAAACTTTCATGTATTACAAGTACCTAATGCATTCTACTTTTTCCTGTGGATACTTGGATTTTAAATGAAGACATATACCATATTTAGGTATCATTAAAGGAGTTCTTAGGTTGTAATCCTAGTAGCTGGATGTTTGCACTGAAATAAGATAGTGTGACTTTTCTTTTGAAGCAATGAGATCTTCAGCTCAGTTACTCCTCAAGATAGCTAATTTGCTCCAAGTTCTGCAGAAAAAAAAAGAGGAATTAGAGTTGCAGTAAATTGCATAGACTCTCAGTTAGGCTTCTATAGAATGGCTTCCTATTTTGCAACATAGTTTGTAGATTTTGAAGAAATGCCTATTTTGTGTGACAAAGCGTTGTATCATTTTAGGTATGTTCATCATGGAGGATGACCGTTTTGGTAGTACTTCCACCAGTACTTTCTTCCTAGATATTACTGAAGATGCAGAACAAATATTTTATGACAGACCTGGACCTTCAAAGGACAAAGACCGTAGTCCCTTTCCTTTTTTTTCTTCTAGCAGACTTGTGAAAAATCGCATTCTAAACTCTCTTACTCTGCCTAATAAAAAACACAGAAGTAGCAGTGATCCAAAAGGAGGAAAGCTGACATCATCTGACAGTAAATCAGGCCTGAGGCGAAATCGTACAGTAACAGAACCTAGTGGTAGCATAGACTTTCCTGCTGGGGAGGAATTGACCCCTGTTTTCAGAGTTCCAAAAATCCAGACTTTACGATTAGAAACTTCTTTTGTTGGAAGTAAGCATGTGGAAGATACTGATTGTACTCAGAGTATCGGAGAAAATGATTTGAAGCTGCCAAAAGGTCTGGGAAATGAAATTCATCGGGAAAACACAAGCAAAGAAAGGCTAATAGGGGATGGTACTACACAAACACATTTCAAGAGTCGTAGCTTAAGTTTTAATACAGATACCACAACAAGTGGCATAAGTTCAATGAGCTCTAGCCCTTCAAGGGAGACTGTAGGTGTGGACACTACAAATGTCGATACTGACTGCGGAAGTTTGAGTACTGTTGTAAGCACAAAAACAGTTAAACCAAGTCACTGTTCAACACCACAGTCTAACCACCTGCCTCTCTCAAAATCCAACTCTGTATCCCTGGTTCCACCAGGGTCTTCTCATACCCTTCCCCGAAGAGCCCAGTCTCTTAAAGCTCCTTCTCTTGCTACGATAAAAAGCCTTGCTGACTACAACTTCAGCTACACAAGTTCTCGAGATGCATTTGGCTATGCTACACTAAAGCGCCTGCAGCAGCAGAGGATGCATCCCTCACTGTCTCACTCAGAAGCCCTGGCGTCTCCAGCAAAGGATGTGCTGTTTACTGACACTATCACCATGAAGTCTGGCAGCCTGGATTCTCGACTAACCCCAAGCCGGTAAGAAATTATGTGCTCATTTCTTACAGCACTTCAGTGCTGTAAGAACAACTTCAGTGTCTTCCTAATATTTTTTTTTATCTGCACCTAGAAGGGACAGTTGTTGCAAGGTGATTCATAACTTCATGGAAAGCAGTACTGGTATTAAGTGAGTAACAGAAGGTTAATAACTTAGTAAGTGCCGTCAGAGAAGCCCAGCTTTCATAGCTGCGCTGAACCCTTCATAATGCTGTTGGTGACAAAGGAAAAAGTTTTCTTTTATCACATTTGCTTCCTATTTTAACTTTTACAATATAAAAAATGCAGTTGCACTACTAGCATTATTAAAGTTACAAAGACACTGAATTGCCCATTAAATCAGAGCTGTATTTCAGAAGAGAATTTTCTCTATGTCACTTGGGGGTGTTTTAGGACAGGGCCTCCTGCCACTATGCTATATTTGTGTTCTACTGTGGCAGAGGGGCCAGTGATGGGATACTGGTACCACTGATAGGAATGTCAGTTTTGCTTCTTAGCTACAGCAAATCAGAGATTTTACTCATAGAGTTTATTTTTGATGGCAGTGTCACCTCTTTATTTTTGAGCAATATTAGATGTTCTGAAGACTAATTAGATAGTTACATAAGATGTCTACCTCTTGACATTGACATTGTTCCCAGCTGCAACAGTCACTGCTTAATAACCTTCCCTTAAAAGCTCTTGTTTGAAATTTTTCCTTCACATCATCTTTTAGCTAGTGCATTGGATTTTCACATTACTGTTGAAATGGAAAAGGCACTTTTTATCTCTGTTCTTGCCTTACTGTCTCTCAAATGAGAGATGTTACTGGTACATGAGTCATCTGCTTACTACAGAAAAAGCAAATGCACAGTCCTTAAGCTGCCCTCCTCGTACACAGTTGAGTGTGTCCTGATTAAAAGAAACATCCATTTGTTGGCATTTTCATATCATTCTGGAAAGATGCCAAGAAAGATGCCTTTGTTGAAGTAAGTTAGAGCTAGACTGAGTGTGCTGGTTAGATTGTGGATGATTTAGTAGTTACACTGCACTGTCCTGGAAATTGGAAGTGCCATTCCTTGCTGTCACTGGCATGCTGTGCTAGTGCAGGAACGAGTGGGTGTCATTTCAGTGGTAGTACAGGTTCTGTGACGGCTGTAAGTAGTGCTTTACCGTTCCTTGCAATCATGCCCTTCATGTGCGGAGCAGCCTTGCTGCAGTGGGCTTTGATCCTGCACGCAATGTCATACTGACTATTCCTGGTGCCTGGCTGTTCATGTTCTCTTGTGTCAGTGGACAGAGTCAAGGATTTGAGTTGACCCGCCTAACGCTGAACTGAAATGCCTGGAGTGCTTGTATCTCTGAGAAGGTTAAATAATTGCAGCCATGCATACTCAAAGAGACTGTGTTAGTTGCTAATATAATTGATTGGAAAGACTGCAGTGAAACTAGTACATATGTTTTTCTTCCTGTATTCCCACTAAAAAATTATGGTCCTTATAATTTCAGATTGTATTTACTAATAAATTCAAAGTATATTTACTGGTCCAGCTAAAACTGTCCTTAGCTGCTTTTTAAAAATAAACTAGAAAGAAAAATTCTGTCCTTTTTAACTGCCAAATAAATTTTTCTGTCAGTCTTCAGAAAACTTTTATTTATGCTTTATTGAAAGATTCATGTGTTAATAGCAATTAACAGTCATAGATGTACTTTTGCGATGTTTTTAGTTGTTCTTTTTATTCAGAAAGTTAAAAAGCTTTTTTCTTTGCATAAATTTTGTGAGGCTAAATTTCCCACCTTTGTCTTTAAAGACCAAACAGAAATACTAACATGCATATCTTGGATCCCGATGGTGTCTCTCACCCTATTGCTTGCAGACACTGTTTCATGAAAACTTGGTGGTGGTTGTCACTACTAATGCTGTATCTGTTAGCTTTTCTAGGAAAAGCAGGGACAAACATTTGGGATTAATACTTCTATCTTTAATTTATGTTGAGAGTAATTATACAATGTTTTATTATTGAGTATTTAATGCAGTTAGTAATTTTTTGAGTTTTATGATTGCACAACTTTTTAGGTTGGAAAAGACTCTTAAGATTGAGTCCAGTTAATAACACAACACGCCTAAGTACTCCACTAAACCATGTCCTTACGTTCTACATCTACACATCTTTTAAATGTCTTCAGGGAAGGTGACTCAACTACTTCCCTGGGCGAACTGTTCCAATGCTTGACAACCCTTTCAGTGAAGTTGTTTTTTGAATATCCAATCTAAACCTCCTCTGGCACAACTTTTTTGAAGTATGGCTTAACTTCTATTGTGAGTCCACTGCTACTGTCACTAGCATTGGTCAGAATTACCAACAAGAAAACTATTGATATCCTCTCAATTGTATTTTTTGCATTTCCATTGCATAATAATGTCTTGAACCTTCCATGGTCAGACTTTGATAATTTAATTTTATCTGAATATAAATCCCATCCGTAGGGATAAGTGGACACTTAATTGTCCATCTAATGTTAGAAAACTTCCTCCAAGGCAAAAAGTCAAAAAATCACCTGTTCACTTTACTCTCCATTGTGTCATAATTTGCAATAAAAATTCACTGTTCCTGAGGTGTGTCTTTTTAATAGGAAGCTTCAATCCAATGCCTATGGGCCATCTACATAGACTGGTTATCAGAAAACATTTTTAGGTTTTTATGTTTGATGAGAAGTAAAATGACAGATGGCAAAATGTGAAATTTCCATTGTCAGGGCTCTGGTCAGCACTGAGGACTTGATCTCCAGCCTCCTCTCTCCTGTCTCATTTTCCTATCCTATTTCTTTGTTCTTCTAGCTGTTTGTCACAGTCCAGCTCCACTTACTGTGCAGGCTTAAGTTTGATCTTGGTGTATTCTTGTTGACCAAAAATTTCCTCCATGCTTAGGTTACCTACTGAGTGGCTCCCTTGGAATATGGGAAAAAAGTGTTCCTTGTGTGTATCACTGGTAGGCTGAAGGTGTGCCTTTGCAGGGATGTGCCTGCTCAGCTCAGAGTTTGTGAATATCCAGGAAATACATGTTCAGTACATAGGTACATTTCAAAATTAGGTAGTTTGGAGTTTAGAAGCCCAAGTCTTTATAAAACTGGGTCTGAGCTGTAAATATTCAAAGCTAGAATGATGAAGAAAATGCATGGGTTTGCAGGATGGGCAAGAGTTCCTGTACCAAGAATTAGAAGGAGGAAATTTTTACTCCAGGAACTTCCAAACCATGCAAGACAATATGAAAAAGCAATGAGCCTGTAGCTGTAATTTGTCCTAAAACTCTGAGATCTGCAGTGTGAAGATAAGGACGGTCTTTGTGTCAGCAGTCCTTCTTACTTTCAATGTGCTAGAATGAAAAAGTAACTGCAATTGTGATTTATTTGTTTCAATGTTACAGGTTCATGAAAGCTTTAAGTTATGCTTCCTTGGATAAAGAAGATTTATTAAGTCCTATTAACCAAAACACACTTCAGCGATCTTCCTCTGTTCGCTCCATGGTTTCTAATGCTACCTATGGTAGCTCTGATGATTACATTGGCCTTGCTCTCCCAGTGGATATCAACGAAATATTTCAGGTATGTATGTGTTAACTGATTTAGTTCATTTGCATTTTCATACTGAAAGGCAGTCAACTGTTGCCTTTTCATCAGAATAGATTAAATCTAGAGAAATAAGGAAAATGCATGTGATCTTTAAAGAAATGAATTTTGGACTAGAGTTTCTTTTCTAATTGTTCTTCTAATCTGTTTACACAAGATTACTAGGCTGGTTTGTGTTAAAGGCAAGTAATAGCAAAGACTGTTAGAGAAGTGGTGACAAGTTTGCTGTCATTAGATTCTTAGTTGACATCTGACTTTTATACTAAAATTATCATAGACTGTGCACATTCATTGATTCTGCTTTAGCCAACCATTAATTGACATATTCATCAGTCACCTATAAATTACGTGAATAATCACACAGTTAACTCTGCTACCATGATCTGTATTAAATAATATATTATTTTTATATATATCATTATAGTATTACATTATACTGTCTTAACTTTGAAGATACGTATATTTAAGTTAGATTATTTTCAGTGTCTCAGCAAATCCCTTCCTCTTTCTACTTGGTAGAAACACATTCCCATTTAACAAACTGATGCATCATAGGGTTTAATATTCTGTTACTTAATTATCAAAACCAGGACATGGACTATATCAAAGGTAAGAGTGGGGTTCCTTATTTTTATTTTACTTAGTCTTTGCCTTTCAAATCTAAATAAATTTCTTTCTAATCTCAAAAAATTGCTAAACATGGAGCAAAATCATGTTATATCATATGTCTCCTTCTGTTTTTCCTTTGTGAAATGACTGCTTTTTCTTTCTCCTTCACAGTGGCATATTTGTTACCTCATTTCATCTATCTCAGATTTTTTGTAGTTGAGACATGCCTCAACTCTACATCCTACAGGCAGCATTTTAGATGTCCTGGTTGCTTTTGTACTGCGTTCCCAAGATCTCCAGTGGTGTAGCATGATCATGGAGAGATTATGAATGGCCTCTGTGGGTCACTGGTTTTCTTACAGCCTGTCACCACTATTTTAACATTTGCTAACTCTTCTTGAGTCTTTGTTAATAAATGTTCATTCACAAATGTATATTTTTCTCATTTGGCTTTCCTTTAGCTCTCAGGAGCTCATTCTTAATGTCTTCCTCTTATAATACATTTTTCATGAAGTAAAAGATAGGCAACATTTAATTTCCTCATAAAATTGATTTTTTTCTTGTGTTTGATTATCACATCTGTTAATTTTAATTTTCACTTGGGTATTCCAGGTAAAGGAAACTCCATATTTCCAGAAGAAAACTACACCTCCATTTGATGAACATGGATCTAGGGTCTTTACATCTGATGGAGGAGGTACTGGTTTTATTCCTCTCCTGTAGCTTTCTGTTGTTTACTGGTGTATTGGGTGGGTTGTTGATTTATTTGTTAATTTTTCTTTACAGAAAACGTCATTTTAGCTGTTAAGCTTTGAGGACTGTTTTCTGGAATCAAGATAGTAGGCCATTAATTTCCTATTTTATTTAGTTTGAGCTAATGTGTTGCTTCGAAGTTTGGTCCTGCTCTAAAAAATGAAGGAAAAAAGCCTGCATATCTTTGATATTGTGAGCTAGTGCTGCTCAAAGTCTGGTAGTGATGCTGTATTACAGAAAGTAACAAAATTTAAGCTTAGAAAAATATGAATGCCACATATTGAAGCATTTCCCTTTGATTACACATTCATTTATAGGAACTATGGTGTTAGATGTGTATTTCATACAGTAAATTGTCTTTTTGTGATGTGTCCATGACAATTGATCAGTGAAGGTGATAGGATGAGAGAATTGCAAGTGCTCTAATGCTTGCCTTGCTCTGGAATGTACCTCCTATTTAGTCCAGAAAAATCAAAAATCTTTAGGGTCTTAGTATGTGTCTTTTCAACTGAAAAAAGAAGGCTTGACACTGTTTTTTTAATAGTTTATTAGGATGGCTGTTGTCCTACTTGTTTTTTTACTCTTTCATATTAATATTATACACAAAGTTGATTTTGCTGGAAGTGTGTTTCTGTAGTTTGCTAAGTTTCAGTGTAACTCTTGTTCTGTCGCGGTGTCTCTCTCGGAGCAGCGTCTCGGTCCACCCGGGCTGGCCTGACACTGCAGACACGCGGGGGACACTCCTCCGGATCAGCAGAACCAGAGGGGCGGCTGAGGGATCCTTTCCCTTTGTCATGGGAGAGGCCTGCGACAACAGCGGAGGAAGGAGTCTGACTCAGTTGGAGGGCAAAGTCCAAGACCTTTATTCAGTCCCAGATGGGACTGTGAGTCTCAGGGGAGCTGCTCCAACTGAGCAGTGAGACAAGGGAGACAGTAGCTTATAAACAGGGGACGTACAGAGGGAGGGATCAAACCATCAACCAGTAAGGAACAAAGTGGGAGTGGATTAGGGTTAGAGCGACTGTCAGGGAATCCAATGAGGAAACAAGGGGGGAGACTTCCTCTGTTCCTATCCTATTACTCAGTGCCCTTCCACGAACTTTCTAGAAGCTGAGGGGAGCGATCAAATGACAGACAGGACTCGGGAGGAGGCTGGAAAGGATACATGGAGATTGACAGCAAAATGGGTCATAACATTTTTTCAGGAGCGGAGTGGGAAAAGGAACAAACCATTATAAGATTACACAACACAACATTGTTCAAAATTGTATTTGGTTTTTTTTCCACCCAGAGAAGAGCATGTCACTAAAGTGTCTTCTGCTTGTTTCTGCATTGCTGAGTCTAGTCTCTTCCTGTCACTGCCACTAAGTTACAGTTTTTTAAATTGTGTTTGTTTTTGCATTGGTGCATGTGTAATTTCAGCATCTAGTATATTATTGTATTAATCTTATTTGACAGTATAAAATTGGTAATGTATTGGTGTTATGTGGGTATTAGTAATGTTGATACCATGTCAGGATTTACCACTTCTTACAGCGTGTGTACTTAGAGGTTGAATTCTGTCCTTTACAATGTTTTGTTATGTATAATAAGTTTGGACTAAAACTTTGTCTCTTTCTCAAGTGCTAACAACCTTGGGAACTTAACCACTCAAAAAAACCCCCCAAAACTCTATAAGTCTTCACATGCACTCCATCCTCAGCCTTAAAAGGCTTGGAAGTGGAAATTAATTGAGAAAGTTAGTCTTGGTTGCTTGGTTTTGTGGGGTTTTTTTGATAACTGAATCTTATCCACAGGTCTTCCATCAGGTGGGAGTGATGTTGTCAAAAGCCCTTTTCAGATGCTCCGCCAGCAGATCAGTCTCACAGAAATAATGAATACCAGCCGTTCAGATGCCTGTCAGTTCTTAGAAGGTACAGAGGACACAGGGCTCCAGGAGCACACGGATGAAAACTGTCTTTACTGTGTCTGCGTTCAGATTCTGGGTTATCAGCCCAACACCAAAGTGAGCTCTTCCTATAATCGTACAGGTTAGTGTTCCTTCTGGAGAAGTGTGATAAAACTGAGTGAGCATACTGGGTTTTGTTTATCTTTAGATAATCTAAACTATTGATCTTAAAATTATTTGACTATTGATCTTAAAATTATTTCTCTAATAAACTCACTGTGCAACCAGTGATATTGCTATGGTCATTTCCAGCTTTCCATTTTTTAGTGTTAGTAGGAGTAGGTGTCTGCATGTTCCTTTAATATTCCTAAGAGCATGTCAAAATAAAAATCTTACTTAGTACTTAAAATGCATGTTCTGAAAGCTGACACTTGCTGTTCAATTAATGAAAAGTCTGACATCAAATCAAGTTTGTGCCATTAAATACAACGATGGAAATCTGTGGAGTCTGTTGAAGCTGAGCTGTCATTTCTGAGATTTAGTCATCTTCTCTCTTATTTCAAGATTCAGATGAGATTCGGAGTTATTTTTTCTGACCTATGCAGAGCTTGCAGTTACATGTATTTTGTCAATTCCTGTGATGGAAAGATAATCCAGAAGTGGATGCTTAGTAGGAAACCTCACTGCTTCACAACACTGTTAGACATTTATTAGTAGCAATGTTGGCCAAGGGGGTGATGCACAAATGTGAGGAATGGCTCAGAGCCAAGCTGGTGGTTGCGTTCAGTAGTGAGAAGGGGTGGCAAATAAAATCGCAGCTATAGTTACGAGTGCGGCAGAGCCTGGCTCTTGACAGAGCCCTTCCTGTGACAGTTGTGTGAGCAAAAAGAAGTTGCACATACAAGAGCATCTCTGTTATGTTACATAAAACAGAGCATGAATATATCAGTAACAGTACTATGTGTGATGGCTTCTTAGGCTTCCAGCAGTGTCTGGAAAAAACTCCGCTCACATATTTTAAGATTTTTTTTAAAAAAAAATAATTTTGGAAGAGCTTGAATATGATTTGTCCAGAATCCAGCATCTAGTTCTGAGTTGATTTTATGCATAATACTTAGTGCATCAGTATCTTGCCTGTTTGCCATTGAAAAATAATGAAAGCATGTGAATCAAGGAGAAGTGTGAATAACAAAGGTACAACATCTTGTTCATGTCAGATTTTTCAGACATTCCATATACTGACTGGTGTGGGCAGACCATTCACAATCACTTAGATGTGCATTCCTCCAAATTTTCTGGAATTTCAGGCTGTAGTGATGCAGTATCCCATGGTTCAGCCAGCAGCACCAAGAGTACAGAGCTTGTGTTAGGTAAGTTTGAAGAGACTATCACTAATAAAGTATATTCTAGGCATTCTGAAAAAAATATATTTTACTTATTTACGCTGCAACAAATTAATGCTCTTTTTTAGACAAAAACAAGCAAATCTGAATAAAAACATCATCCATCTCCAGGTGGGAGAATATAGTTCTAAACACTTCTCCCTCTGCTATGAAGCACTTTTGCAGATTATTCAATACCAGACATTACAAGCAAATTGATTGCCTTTTTTTCTAGATGTTAATGTAAAAAAAAAAAGTCTTAGAATTACTGAATTACTGTAAAGAGAGACTTTTTTAATATACTCGTGTATTATATTTTGAATTATGATGGTTTCTTATGAAGTAGCTGGTTTTTAAATCCTCCCCTATGATAAAAACTCATCCAGTTTGCAACATGATTTAGTGGTAACAATACCACTGCAACTTTATCTTGCAAATATTTCTTTTAAGCTGTAGAAATATTTTTGAAAATGTAAACTGTTTAAATTCCTGAAAATAGTGGTGTTCTAAGTTCTGATTTCATTAGAAATAATTTTGATAGCTCAGAATACATATGTAAACGTGTCTTCATGAGTGTATGGAATGCATAGACAGACTTACAGTATAAGATTAGCTCAGTCAAAGACAATGCTGTTTAAATCCTCACTGTTTATTTGTTTTTCCAGGAGTGAAGTCAATCCCAGATGACACACCAGTGTGCAGGATTCTTCTGCGGAAAGAGGTCTTACGTTTAGTTATCAATCTGAGCAGTTCAGTAGGAACTAAGGGCCATGAAACTGGACTTCTGACGTAAGTTCAATACATTACAGATGCTTTAGCAGCACATGAGTATTCTCTTAAAGGCTCGGGGACAGTGAATAATCTCATTTCCCAAAAGTTGTCAGGCAGATATGATTGAATGTAATGTAAAAGCTAAACAAATAATCTTAACATATTTGCTCTGTGTTTTGTATTTTACTCTTAAGCAAACTTTTTAAAATTCATGTAAATTTTAAAAAGTAGTGTGATTACATACCTAGTGTAGTATATATCTTTAAAAAAGAAACTAATATATATATTTTTTGCTGAATAATAGCTAAGTACATAGTAATATAATTATTATATCATATAATATAATAATAAGTACATAATAATATAGGCAGCAGTACAACGACTGAAAATAATTTAATTTTAAAAATATTCAAATATAAGAACATAAATCCAAAGACTAAATGTTATAACCTATAGGTTTCCGAGCTAGTGACGTTGGAAACCAACAACTGCTGAAAGAAAATGCAGAAATGTGTGATTCAGTTTCAAAAATGCTTACAGGTTTAAAAGATTATTGTAATCTTCTTCCTTATTTTTATGACTGCTGTACATGTGGATGCCAATTATTTGATATACTGTTCTCTTTCTAAGTCTTTTGTTTTAAGCCTAGGCAATCACAATAATTCTGTGCAACTTACAAGTTATATATCCTGTTTCATCTCATTAATGTAGATTTCTTCCAGTTTTGTACAAACTAATGCTCTCAGTTGTGATTTTCTTACTTTGTCAGTTCTAGGGTTTATAATGCCTATTACTGAAGAATTAATGATGACAATCTTACTGAAAAGTTTGAGGTTTTTTAATACAATGTAAATCTGTTTAAGACTTTAAAAATTTCGTTTATTCTCTTGTTCAGAATTAAGGAGAAGTATCCCCAAGCATTTGATGACATATGCCTTTACTCTGAGGTGTCCTATTTGCTAGCACATTGTACATTTCGACTTCCATCCCGAAGGTTCATTCAGGAGCTATTTCAAGATGTTCAGTTCCTGCAGGTAAGTGGAGGGTGCACATGCACTGAATGTACCAAAATGGCTGGCTGGCTGCAAGTTCCATGTCCTGAGTAAAAGATGCTTTCAGATAGGTACATCCTAAAGGAAATAATTTTGTGATGTCTCCTGAGTAAAATCTCTAGCAATATTAATCCTCCATCTTTTCCTTTTAGATGCATGAGGAAGCAGAGGCTATTTTGGCAACCCCAACGAAACAGCCTGTAATCGATGCGTCAGCTGAGTCCTGACCTCTGCTCAGGCACTGCTCTGCGTATGGACTTTGAAATGCTCAGACAACCTCTCACTGACTGGATAAAAAGTTTGGAACATCATCTTCGAAACCTTCCAGAAGCTACTGGTACCTGAAGACTGAACTGAAAACGTTTTCTTCCTCAACCAATTACTGGCACAGTCATTTGAGCCCTTTGGGGATTTATTAGACATTACCATAGTTTTAATAATAGTAATTACCAGTATATGCAAGAGCCAAGCACTGAACACCTCCACAAGTTTTCATTTCATTTTCTACCATAAATTACAATGAAATAGGACAACTTCCAGAGACATTTTTAAGTGACTTCCGATTCTGTTCCAGAGAAGCAGAACGATGCCTTGCTTTTTAAACCCTGGATACCAGGAATCAGAGAGATGGGGGTGCATTCCACTGCCAGCAATGGGGAGCCATGCTGTAGTTGTGGGCACCAGGGGATTAATGTTAGCCCTTCTCTGTTGATTTTTGTACTGTTTATAACACTACTTTGGGGATTTGTAACTTCAGACAGAAAGAAATGCCTCTGACTCTGAGGTTTCATTAAGTTATTTTAATATTGCTATAGTTGTAAGACATTTTATTAGCAGTCTCTTCAATTTCATTGCATTTACATACAGGTATCTTATCTGAACCAGTTAAGGATTTTCACTACAATTTGATTTTCAAAACAAGTCATTTAAAACTTAAAATGCTGAAATCAGATTGTTTTCCCTGAATACTATGCATGTGTTTGCAGTTTCTACACTCATGCTCATATAGTACAAATGTGGGTCTTACTCAACTACAATCCTTTAAAAAGCATGATTTGTATCAGATAAGCAAATATTGTACAAACTGAACTTGAAGACATTTAATCATTGCAGGTTTTGTGAGGAGACTTAAGTATGACTGTTTTCCAAGTTCCACAGAAACAGCTTTTTATAAAAACAAAGGTTTATTTAAATTTTCAATGGCTTAGTGATCAAGCATTAGATAGTACTAATAATTGTAGTGAAAAGCCTTAAGTAACAAATTTTGGAGCAGCCGTACTTATAATTTTGTACCGGTATTTAAGACTTGTTGCAAAAGTTAAATGATACAGTGACTGGTAATGATTGAAGTAGTTGCCTCTATCATGTTACTAGTGCTGTTTCTAAACTAGAAATTGCAAGCTTAAAAAAAAAAAAGTAGTAGGAATCCCTGTCACTTTTATCATGGATCTAAAGATTCAGAAGCCTTTATATAAAGGTAGTATAAATATATGCAAATGTGTATATACAGTAGCATGGCCACCTTTGTTAGAATGCCTGTAATAGAAGGGATTACCCTTTGATTTTGATATAGGTGAATAATTCAGCTGGACTGTACTAAGTAGAACGTATTTTTATCCATTCACTCCTACCATTTTTTATAATTGTCAGATTAATACTTAAGTGAAATTTATCCTGATGCTCATATCTCTGTTCTTACTAGCTATGCTACTGGAGATTTCAATAAGTAGTCATGTGAACAGTAACACACAATTCCTAGTGAATCGTAGAATTTATTTGTTCTTACTGGAAATTTCATCATGCCACATAAGCACTGCTTTGCAGCTATCACTTCACTGAATTCTTACATGCACTGCATACCATCAAGTTCTGGTAAAGCAGACTGTAAGTTGCTGCTCATAGTCAAATTTAGTTCCCAAGATTGTCTTTTTACAAGTTCCCACTGAAAGGAGCAAAAAGAAGCTGAGTGAACTCTTCTGTGGTCATTGACACAAATAATGCATCTGTGTGGCAGGACATGTTTGAAATGTTTAGAAAACACACTATACCAGTAACTATTGGACTTCTGGTCACAAGAAATAAATGCTTCTGTAAAACCAAAATGTCAATCACAGTAGACCAAATAGTGGTATAAAACTCCAAAGGAAAATAATGTAGTTTTCCCACAAATGGGGATAGCGTATGTTATACAGTAGTTTCAAACACTACCTCAGTTAGGCTAGAGTAGAAGAGATTTGTTTTAATAACTAAATGGGGTTACATCAAACAACTCCATGTTATTTTTCTGCAGTTAAGGCAAAATAAACAAGTTTTATCACCTGTATTTAAAAAACCCACCTCTGTTCATTTGTTGAGTTTAACCTATAGCACTTAATGTAGAAAGCATCATAGAAAGGCCTCTGATTATAGAAAGGTAAGCAAATATACTTTTGAAAGAATCTCCATCCTGAAATGCTCATGTATTCTGAATAACGTGCTTGTGTGGGGATCCATGACAACAGAAACTTGACATAAAAAATTATGGCTGCAAATTCAGTTATAAAGCGTGATTTTTCTTCTGAAAGTGTATGAGTGTCAGTAGATTTCAACAAGTATGCATCAAGAATGTTAAGTCTGTATTGTACATAACATACATTTCTAGAAAATTAATTTACACACTGACATTAAGCTCACATTGATGTTTCACTTTAATTGGCAGATGAAGGGGATACTGTTATTGAAGGAAATTTATATTGGCTTAGTTATAAACTGTGAATTTCTAATTTTATAGTTCTCTTTCTTTTTAAATGTCCCTTTCAAAGTCCTTATTCTGGAGTTTTATTTGTGTCATGATAAAACTTCATAAGAAAGCTGTAGTAAATAATGATTGTGCTTACGTTAGCCCTAATAAAAAATCTCTTCCACTTCTCCTAGGGAAGCTGACAGACCACCCACTTTTTATATTTCCAGTCTGAGTGATTGGTGATACTGCTTAATAAATGGTAACGTGTGTAGCATTCACTTACACTGTATACAAATGCAGTTCAGTTGCTGTGGCAAAGAAAACACCTCAAGGACTCAGCTTGCTGACACACAGCTCAGAGGCGAGAGCTGCTCGGGGAAGGAGAGGCTGCTTGTGGAACCAGTCACAATTACCTTCAGCTGCCTGATTCTCTTGGTCTGCTCCTACAGGCACGGGAAAGGGGAGCCCTTTCCAAGGAGCAGAGAGCTGACTGACGAGCACCCAGGCACCTCCACAAGGGCCTAGTCCTCTCCAGGACTAGGGGGGAGGAGGATGAGGCTGGGGGCTGAGTGTCTTCTTTTGGAGGAAGAGAACTTTTCACCTCTCCGAAATTCAGAAATGCAGAACACTCCCAGCTGTTGTGGACATCACTTGGAGCTGGAGATGATCAGGCTTTGAAGTTCCCAGCTGGTATGTGGGGCCCCTGACATGTTGTGCTTGGAACAGTTGCTTTTCCTCATGTGACAGCTCTTACTTGACTGACATCTTGACAAAGGTACCCTAAACGCACTCTCTTTGCGTGGTGGTGGTGGTGGTGGTTTTTCCCTAAGTGGAGTTCTAAACAATTCATTAGTTTTAGGGGCAGTGGCTCAGCACCCTGAGGTAAGCTGCCCTTAATGAACACTCATAAGGCACCTGTGAGAATCCTGCTTGTCTTTCTGATTTCACTTTGAAACATACATAGTGGTCTGGAAAGAGAGTTGCGGTTTGCGGTGAGACTGAAAACAAAACCAAAGCACCTCTCCTAGATGCCTGAAGAGTTAGGTAGCTGTTCAAGAAATAGACTAACCAAAACCTAGTGAGGGATGGAAGAGTTGCTGCTTTGTAGTCTGCTTTGGCCTTGGTGGTTGGTAGTTTGGGCAGCAGGAAGCTGGCAGAACTTGTAAGCAAACGTAAGCAAAGCTCGTAAGCAAAGGTGCAGCAATCACAGCAGGAGAATTCTCACCAGGCTCTGTGGTCCTGCTCACCTCCCCAGAGTCCTGGTGCTCTGAGCTGCACTGGAGACACCTGAAAGCACATCCAGCAACTTTTTTTTAGTCACGCTTCTGTTACTGTGTGCTTATGACAGGTATATGTGAGAGCAAAATCCTACAGCTGTAAAAGACTTGAGGACACACTAGATACCATGTTTTTATTTTTCTTCAGGTCTCCAATCTCCTTGGTTTTTGCTTAACTCTCAGTGTTAGTTATTGTTAGTTTTGTTTTCAACAGATTTATAGTCATTAAAGAATGTGGATTTTCTTGCGTTATTTTTGCAGCATAGACGGACAGCAATGCCACAGCATGCGGAAATTGCACATTTTGCTTGAGTTGCTTTTTAAAATACACTATTTTTTTGCAAAACCTAATTTATGCCAAAAAATGTAATATCATTTTGCCACTGAATAGGGTGTTTCAGCACAAGATGCTCTGTTTAAAGGGGGAAAAGGCTTTACACTTTGCAGATCTGATTGAAAAATTGTTCCAATACTGGCCTGTCAGCATCCCTAAAACTGCATTACAAGAGATTATCTAAATAAATCATTCTGATCTGAGGGAAAGGATCAAAAATATCTCAATACTTACTCTCCCTGTCCTGTATGGTCTTTTTTTTTTTTGTTTAGTAATACGCTGCTACGTATTTGGAGGTTCTAGTGTTTGTAGGTCACTGAACAGACATTGAAATCTGATTTATATTGTATACCTGTAACATAGAAAGAGAAAGTGTTTATATATTTTACGTAAGAATATTGCATTGAGCTGTGTATAATTTAAACAGAGGCTTGTCCCAAAATGGTATTACCCACCTTGATTTTTTTTGTGTTTTTCTTTTTTCTTTTTTTT
>VWYP01022829.1:53535-72338 GCA_013400435.1 Pycnonotus jocosus
ACAGTTCATGTCAACAAGCATTAAAGGCCTCCTGAAGCGTAGTCTTATCAAAGGGATGCATTGTTAATAAAATGTACTTAAACTTATAGTTGTTCTGGTCTCCTGTGTACCGCTCAGCCTTAGAAAGGAGTTGGAATTTAATTCAAATTTGTAAGTTAGTAGTTAACTAGAACAATCAGAAGCTTCCCAAATAAAACTTTTTGTCAAAAATATATTTTACATTAATGCTTTATAAGATATAGAGACTTTAATAGGTCACACACACCGTTTTTATTTTAAAAATTTAACATACTGAGAATGATTTTCTGTTATGTGATGGTGTAATTATTAGCATTCCAACAACAGCTGTGTAAGTTGCATTATAAACAACAGGAAAAAAAAAGGATTACGGTTTTGAATTCATTCAACCATTAATGCAAGACACATGTTTTAATATATAAAAAATTATACACACTTCTCCACATAGGCCAAAATACTTCTCTAATCTTCAGTTCTGGTTGCCAGACTGTGCCCTTTGACTGGCACAGAGGCATTGTTCTTCCTGGAATCCTCCATTTGTGTGCTTTTTATTCACAGGAGGTTTCACAGAGCACCACCCATCAGAGCCAGGAAGCAGAAGGGTTTATAGGGAAAGAGGAGCCAGCTTCTCCTTCCCTCACCCAGCAGTCTGAAGCATGGTCAAGTGTGTCACTGCATCCAGATAATGGAATCTCATCAGAGCAGGATCTCCCTTGGGAACGACCAGGGGACTGAGAAGTGGGAACTCAGCCGGGCCCATGTGTCTTGTTTGAAGACGCCACCATCAGGAAGGCACAACTGGCTGAACCCACAAACTCCTTCATTCACTTCCTGGGTGGAATTGCTGCAGCCAGCTCTCTGTGACAGCAGCTTTTTCAAAGCAGGGAGTTGTGCGTGGTTGCAGCTGTCCCCCTGGCAGGAGGAACTGCAGCGACATCAAAACTTGAAATGCTTGGTGCGATACTCTGATTTCTTTGACTGACATCTGTGTCTGAATCCCTTAGTACATAACTCTTGCTTTAGGATACCTTTTCAACATTTTGTAATAAATACACCATTTTCTGAACTGTACAGCTCAGGAGCTTTGTATTGGTTGTTACAAAACAGCTCCCTTACATTTATTGTCTTTTTTTCCAGCAGTAAAGCTTTTAAGCTACACAAGGACATAAAATGTGAAGAGGCACTCTGGAGAAGCAAGTGTTCCAAGCTGTAAAGATACTGTGGTATAAAGCTTTTACATGCATTGTTACTCAAAGAAGAAGTTAAGATAAAGGGAGGAAGTTTTCCTGTCAAATCTGTCAAATAGCAGCAGCCTTCTCCCTTACCTTCCCTGTTCTCTCGCCCTTCAGCAGAACGAGCCCAGCCGTGTTTTCTTATTCAGCTGGCTGGAGGCTGAAAGGAAGGACCATGCTGCAAACTTTTCTCTACTTCTCACATCTGTGAGCCACCTGCACCTGTGCACAGCACACAGATGGATGTGGCACAGTGAGGACTGAACACCTCCAGCCACGTCTGCCCATCTCTGTATGTTTGTACCTCCCCTTCCTCTGTCTGAAGGCTACTCCCTCTGGTTGCAGTCAGTGCTTGCCTCAGCCCACAGGCTGTGCAAGGTCTTACTGCTTTTCCTGTTGCAACACATCTTGTGACATTACAATATCTGTAAGCAACAGTATAAAAACTAGATGTGGTTCAGTGTCACAACTCGCTTTGTCTGCAGCTGCTTGGTTTCTAGGAGTGTGATTAGTTAGTTAAACACAGGGAAGGTAAGTAACTGCATTTTAGCAAACTAGCTGACCATCAAACTGTCAGACACCCTTCATTTTTTTCACCTTTGAGAATCTTTTATGCTGTGCTCTTAAGTTGAAACCACCTCCTTGTGACAAATTCCAAACAGCATAAGGAGGCAAATCCAAAGGGTTCTCTGTGCATTGAGGTAAATTTGATGAGACTTTCAGCTACAATTCCAACTGTACTGCTTCCTTACAATGTACAATTTCCTGAAATCAAAATGGAAGGCCAAATTCACTGCTGCCTACTGTGGGAATTCTGAGTGTTACAATAAATTTTTTGTTTTGTTTTTTTAAACACATGCAAAAGTATTGTTGGAAGATGTAGATGTATGCAGCCTGAATATGATGTTCCTCACGAAAGGGATTCATACGCCTGTGCTTCTGAGCAGCCTGTCTGGTTGGTTGGCTGGTTGGGGCTTGCTATGGAAGTACAAGGGGCAATGCCAGTTCAGTTTGTGTGCACGAGCAGAGAGACCATGCCCTGTGGTACCACCTCTGGAAAATTAACTCCTTTCCACTTAACTCCCTACAACTCTTCAATGTATAGTTAAGACAATTTTAAAGGGTCTTTAGGCAGAGAAGGCAGAAGTATGAGGAGCCCCAGTTACAAGAAATGGAAGTATGGTCTTCCCTATAAAAATCTGTTTTCTGTGTTCTTTCACACATCAAGAGTGGTTAGGACACAGGTGAAGTTAAAGGAGGATGATCATTGGCAGCACTCCTGGGGAAGTCAAAATTCCTTTGAATCTTCTAGGAATGAGCTGCAGTGTGTGCAGAGAATGCTTCTACAATGATTCCTGACATCGTTTGAGAGAAAATACAACCCAGTCCTCAAAATTACAGGGCTGGGTAATGCTCCATGCCCAGCAGCACAGTACAGTGGCTGGGGTAGCCACAGTACACAGAACGCTGCATGAGAAACACACTTTTAGAGCAGCACAACCTTCCCACTTGTTTCATTTGCTCCTCTACTTTATGAAAGAAGTTTTAATCTCTGCATCAGCCTGTGATAGATTGCTGTGATGTAACTTTCTGCCTAATGCAGGCCACAAACCAGCCTATAAATCTCATCTAATGCCCGTAAGTTGTAATGGAACAATAACACACATAATTCCTGTGTAAATCAGTGCTCAAAACTAATCCAGAAACAATAGCTTTGCCCGATTAATGGAAGTCAGGCAGCTGGGCTTGTGAGAGCCCTAATCAAAAGAAGTTGTGGTTTTAGAAATTCTCATTTATAGTGTGTACCCAAACACTGGATGGACTGGAGGACAGAACATCAAAGCCTGCCCCCCAGGCAGTGCTCATCTGTTTGTGAGGTGTATCTCAGACTGTTTTTTCTCTCAGCTGTTTCTCTGGTGGTTGACGCTACATTCTCATGAAAAATGTCTAAATAGCATTGTGGCTGGTACAGCACCACCACTGCCTGATTTGTCTTGCCTGCTCCCAGTGTCACCGGTATTTGGTAGGCATCAGATTCAGCCTTAAGTGGAGAAGAATAAGCAAAATTCTCAAAACAAGTCTGAGTTAGAGGTGTAGGTGTGGGTGGAAAGTCTCTCTCAACATTTTCACTAGGGTAAATCCAGGAAGGATTGTAACCATCAATCTTATCTTCAGTGGGTGTTGAAGACAAGGGGCTCCAGGTAACAGGATGCAGTTTCTGAGCTTCAGCATTACCGTCCATGGCTAGCATGTCAGGGAGGCAATCACTTATCTTCAGCACTTTCTCAGAATCAATCTGCAAGAAAATCATTAAATAAAAAACTACTCAATGAAAGAAGCCCAAAGTAGAGAAAAGAGAGTGATTACTTTAAGGAATTATAACATTCCTACACAGGTTTTTTTTTAGTTTTCACTTTTCAAATAAATGAATTTGAAGGAAAATCTACATAGAGGATGTTCAATGGAAGCTGTATTTTATGTGAAATTTATCAGATTATTTGTTTAGAAATTTCTTTTTTAAGTAAACTCACGATGACTATATTTGAGGAAGGAACTCACCCTCTACTATACTTTGCCAGGTTTTTGATGTGTATTGGTTTTAGTTTGAGGCAGAAGCAACCGTAAGACAGCAGCGGTAGCTGTTGTACTTCACTCCTCGCTCTCGTGCGGCTGTTCCAGCAGCCCCACATGTGCCAGGGCAAAGGCTTTGGAGTCCCCTGCATGCAGCACAGAAGCAGCAGCTCCCAGTTCGAAGGGGCTACAGAAGAGGCTGAAGGCCTTTTGCCAACCCTGTTCTGCCAGCCAGGCCTGGCAGTGCTTGGCAGAGCCACCTGCATCCTCCCAGGGCCAGAGAGTGCCTGGCCCTGCAGTGTCTTCCTGAGGGAACTGGGGCAGGCACAGCTCACGGGCTGCAGGGAAGCCCAGTACCCTCTGGGCTGTTGGGTTCAGACAGTGCAGGGGTTGGAACAGTAACAGTGGAGGAATCACCTGCTGATAAAAGATTTCATTTATTCTCCAGCTATGCATTTTCTTTTTGCAGTAAAAGACTGGAATATAAGCTGGTCATTGCAGAGTCACATGAATGTCAAAAGGAGAGTTTTCCACAAAATGTTAATATTAAACTCTGTTAATTTGTGTATAATGATTAAATATAGTCAACACAAAAACTGACAAGAAGTTAATTTTTAAATGTGGTCAGTCAACACAAGAATTAAAACAAATTAAAAACTCTAGATTTTCAGTGATCTTACCTTAAACTCTTTGAATGACAGCACTTTACTCTTGTTAGGACTAGGTATTACAGGACAGCAACACTCCTTCACCCTGGAAATAGGAGACCAAAATAAATGACATTTTTGTTCTCTTATCAAAGCACATTCTATCAGCAGAAGCCACCCATAGATGTATACAGGCACAGCAGCAGATGACCAGTGTCTCAGAAATGCCACAAGCCAAGTACTTAAAACATCCACACAGCCAGAGAGCAAAGGAAGAAATGAATGAGGCATTGCAATGGGCTAGAAGAAAAAAGCTGCAGCAGTGGTTTGTGAATTAGATTAGTTGTGTTCTCTGTCTACAACAGAAACATGCATTACAACTTACCACTCCATCTTCCAGTGGCATATAGCTGCTACTAGGATTGGAACTACCACTAGCAGGAATAGGATGTACAGCATGTTTGCTGTGGAAGAAAAATACTTTAAAATTTTGGTTTTAATTTCTCACATGCTAAAGTCAATATAGATTGATTTTCTAGGGCAAAAATAACATCAAGTCTGTGTGGGATGCCTGCCACTAACTCAGCAGAAAAACTGCGTGGTCCATAGTTGCAAGGTAGCTTGGCTGAATATTCTGGGATTTCTCTGTAAGCCTTTAGACCTTGATTCCCTTTACCAAAATGGATTTATAACTACATTGCTTTTTATTTACCTTCATATTGGCACCTTAACTGTAAGAGTAATTTACAAAAGTTAAGGCAATATTAACCTCACTTAAGTATTGTTCTAGGTTTTCTCTCAGACCTGCAGAGAAGACCAATTTTTGCTGTGAGACATGAACAACATCTGTACTTCCATTTCAGACTCACTATAGCAAGAAAAACACTACACAAGTGTTCAGGTCTCCTAGATTTACGCTGATCTCAGTATTTCCTCCTGGTTGGAGGACAGCCTTGGGCTATGCTGTTCACAAACAGCAGAGGCTGTAGGTGGGCTGAGGGGAGCACTAGTTAATGCCTGCTTTCCCTCTGCCTTGTCCAGTGCCCTCCTGCCACGTGCCAGAGACTTTGTGTATCCCTGTCACACACCACAGGAGGGAATTGACAGGTTACGTTCTCTTTCTATCTCTTTAGAGTTATTGAAGCCCTTGTTTTTATTATCTGCTTGGCTGTACAAATATCTGGCTGGCTGATGGGAGATAGAACTAGTGTGTCAGAACCAGAACTGTGCCTGTGAGGGTGCCATGATGGTCAGACACTGTAATAGCCTAAAACATGGAGTTTCTTTGCGCAAGCCAATGCTTCCCCCTTTCTCATCCCTTCCCCTTCATCTCCAGCCTCAATAAGTTTTTCAAAACCAGGCATCTCTAGTTTGGATAAATTTCACAACAATGCTGACTGGTATTTTCAAGGGACAAAGTTATAGGCAAGTGATTTCCTCTTCTGCTTTGGTGATCAAATCTGCCCAGTTAGCGAACTACTGTGTCCATGCCGACAACCTTTCTGTACTGACTTATGAAGGACTGAACTTGGCAATGGTTTTAAAGACTGATAAGAGCAAGAATCAACATTAGCAGTTCAAGAGTCCATACAGGAATTACCTGTTTGCACACAAGTCTGTAGATTTTCCTATATTAGAAAACAAGTTAAATCCAAATACAATTGGATTTAACAACATATACAAATCCAAATTCCTCAAGGAGTTCTAACAAACAGGACTCGCTAGGCATGCAAATGTGCATATAGTGAGCTATTTCCCAGAAGGATATAAGACTTAAATAAGGATGTAAATCAAGATTGTTCTAAAATTTAGAAAAGATCCTTTCTGCCTAGAAGTATCAAAATGCTGTGTTGGTATGCTCGTGTAATTTCTCAGTTGGATTCTTTCTTAAGTGAATGTTGCATAGAATTAAATATTTTCCCTTAAGAAAGGAAGATTATTATAACATTTTAAATCATCCCATCCTTCTCCTAGAGGACATTATTCACAGCCACTACTCACAGTTAGATGGTGTATCTACGTATCTAAAGTTAACAATGGGAGTCTCTCCTCCACCTGTAAATGCTTTAACCACTATTTTGTATTTTGTGTTTGGCATCAGGTGTTTCACGGTGTATCTCTTTTCTTCTGGGTTTTCAATTGTGTATTTACACAGCTCTGATGCACCTAAAACAAAACAGATAAGATAGAATCATGGGATCACAGAATGCTCTGGGTTAGAAGGGACCCTAAGGATCACCTAGTTCCATCTCCCCTGCCATGGACAGGAACACCTTCCACTAGACCAGGTTACTCAGCACCATCCAGCCTGGTCTTGAACACTTCCAGACATGGGTCATCCACAGCTTCTCTGGGCAACCTGTTCCAGAGCCTCACCACCCTCACAGTAAATCTAATAGGTAATGTAAACCTAGACTCTTTCAGTTTAAAATCATTACCACTTGTCCTATCAGTACACGCCATGGTGGAAAGTCCTTTTCCATCTTTTTTGTAAGTCCCCTGTTAGGTACTGAAAGGTTGCAATAAGTACTCCCCAAAATATTACAAAACCAGTTAAATGAAATAACAAAATGCTTGCATCTGCCTTCTTTGTAATTTGCACACTTTCTTCCAGGAAGAGTGATGCATCCTGACTCACTGCCACTGGCTGAACTCACATCCCTTCTAACTGGACTGGCCATAGCATGGCCCTCCTCTGGCAGACACCTAACAACTTGCTGTCAAAGACTGAACCTTGTTTATTTCTTTTTCTTCAAGCAGAATGTACCAGAATGATTTGAGTTTTGCCATGTCTTTTTTTACCAGAACACTGTAGCCCTTAAGCTTATGTCAATTTATTTGAAGGTAATTAAAAGCAATAAATTTCTGCCTAAAAAGGAGAGCTCTTTTGCCTCTGTATTGTGCAACTCCCAAACCCCAGGGAGAAATGGGTTCACTTATTTCTGCTGTTTTCAGTCACACCCCTTGTCTGCTAGCAGAAGCAGTGAAGCAGAAAATCTTTGATTTAAACTTTTTAAAGTCTAACTGGTATTACTTACAAATTATGGTACTTACATGGTTAGTTCAGTTCTGACAAGAACTTCTACATAAACCTCCCTCATTTCAGGCTATGCTTTGAAACCTGCCAATAGTCTAATCAGCAGAACAACACAGAACATGACTCAAGCAGAAGAGGAGGCAAGGAAAAAAATATATATTATTTTAATGTGTGGGAAATATCTGAAAATCATAATGGAGCAAAGTCATCTGGAATAGTTTTGCATGTGGAACAGAAAGGTCTGATACAAATTGGTGGCTTTGTGCCACTTCACAGCTCAATTCTGCTGAAGGAATTCTACTGTAGAGCACACACACAAATATTTTCACTAAAAAAGAATTTACATGGGGAATTTATACAGTGCTCCAGTTTTGAAGCAAATAAATTGTATCCCATCTGTTTCTAAAATACTCCAAACCCTAGTAAGACTAACATGCTTCTTATGACTTTTATCCAAGTGGCCCACAAACAGATGTTTTTCAATATTCATCCAGAGCTCCTATCACCAGAGGCAGAACTCCTCCTATAGTACCAAAGGAGTAATTTCTGGAGCTAAAAAGGAGTCATGGACAACAGGATGTTGGCTATAAATCACTAAAAGCCACAAATCACTTCTGTCTACCAGCACCTGAAGCATAGAGAGGAACCAATAGCAACAGGTGTTGAAATCTTGAGACGGCTGAACGAGCCAGCCAGACTGCCTAATGTGAGCCTTCTAAGATGCTGCAATACCAGCAAGTCTTTCACCTGTATCAATGACACAACTTTCTGTAGCAGAGAGTTCAGTTACCTGAAAGAATGTGCTTTGCTGAACCTTTCAAATTGCAGTTTCCTTGTATGGGTGACACATAAACATGGTAGCCTCTTACAAAACCACGCTCTGACTCATTTGTGAAGTAAGAATCCCAAGACAATGTTACTGAATCGTAAGTCAAGTCAACTTGTCTCACAATAGGGTCAAGATGCGGAGCTGAAAGAAAGGAAATTCAAGTTAAACTTGCAATTATTCTTCAAGGGTGTTTTCTCTTATCACCTGAATAATCCCCACTCTCATGTGGTGTTTATGTTCATATTTTTCTTGAATTTAAATGCTGAGCAAAGCCAAAGTTCTGTACAAAAACTGCCAGCTTCACAGAGCCTTCATGCATCCACATAATACACAATAATGCTCAGTTACACGAGCAGTAACTGATAACCACAGCTTTGTTTAGCTCTCCTAATAAACATGAGTTCTACCTGGTCATTGCACTAGCCAAATATCCTCCATGTAGGGCCTGTATGTTGATATGAAACTTTCAAATGCCTCACTGAAGATACAGAAAGAACACAAAAAATCCAATTTTATCTAGCTGGAAGAGGAGGCAATTATTCTATTTGTGACAGATCAATTTAGCAAATGCACAAGCCCTAAATATGTTGCCAACTTACGCAGCTCCCTGAGATAACCAATCTTCTTTTCCAGTAAGGAGGCTCTATCAGCAACAGATCCATAGATGCAGAATTTGTATCTAACCCCCGGAACAAAGGCAGCTGGAAAACAGTTGAACAAAAATAGGCTGTGGATTGTCTTTCAGTGTTACTTTTATTTAATTGCTTCCTACAGAAGTCAATAACCTATTAGACACCTTCTCTGAGTGCTATTGTGCTATTAAAGCAACTGAAGGAGACAGAAGGCAAGCCAATTCTTGGCGAGCATTATGTGAATTAAACACATTTATTCTGTCTGAAAGAGAGAAGTTTATATATATATATTTCCATACAGTATTCAAAGTGACTGAACAATAGGCTCCAAATGCACCAAAAAAAGACAATTTCATTTATGTTTCTGGCACAGGCAAAGGTTGTGTTTTGGAATATTTGATGCAGACACATATCCAGGTATCAGGATTCATTGTTATCCTCACTGACATCCATTCCCATTCACACTAAGCAAGCACAAACCACTGAAGAATTTGACAATACTCTTCCCATGTGTTACCACAGTCCCCTCCATTACTTGCAGGGGACACTTGTATGAATTGAGGTGCGGTTCCTTTATTGCAAATTTATGTGTGTTCAGTCAAATTTTGTTCAAACGAGTTTCATTCCAAAGTGAGCTCTCAGCTTGGACAGACTCTAGGAAAGCTATGTCCTTGCAGCTTTAGAACTATATCAGAGCAACTTTCACACAGACAGAAATTATTTAGGTCTACTGGCCACAATCAGGATAAAAAATGTGCAAGTGATCCTAAGCCAGGACTGGTGCTGAGACACATAATTTGTGGCACAGTGACAGCACCAAACCTCTCACTAATCTGTGGGTTTAAACTGCCTGAGTCTAAACTTCTGATCCATGCTACAATAGGATAGAGCTCCCTTCTGCATCTCTCTTGCTGAATTGTTTTAACCCCTCATTAACCTCACCATCCTCCTACAAAATGCTGCTATAAGCCACTCAGAGGAGTTTGTGGCTAAAATACTGTGTTGACTTTTCTAATATAGTGTGCTGCCTTCCAAGGCTTAATGGTGCTGGGACATTTGTGTTGTCTAATTAATTTGGTAGGAAAAACATGATGTCACATGCCTTTGAAGAATTACACCTGCACAGCACAGAATTCCTTATTCAAAATATTTGAAAAATTATTTGTTTCCTAAATTCAATTAATGCCCACAGCTTGAAGGACTGCTGCACAGTCAGAAAGAACAGTTGCTTTGCTTTCACCTGAGCTGATCACAGCACTGGAAGTGTTAGGTCCAAATCTCTTCCACTGCAAATCACAAGGCTGCAACCTGGGAAAGTTACACCAATCAATAATGTAACTGTCATATATACTTCTGGGCTCCCAGGAGATAAAAACACCATCATCTGTACCATTAACTTGTCCTTCCTTAAGCTCTTCAGTTCCTAGGAATGAACAAAACAGAATCTCTTATTGTTGTCCTGCATGACACTTCAAACTCATGAAGTCTGATAAATGAAGACCAATACATTTCTTATACTAACCAGCTGAAAACATCAATAAAAGAGTTGCATGCCTTCACTAAATGACATATAGGATCTTTCATATGCTGAAAGCAGATAGCTCAAAAACCATCCAGTAATTGTTACTACATATTCACCAAAAAAAAAAAAAATCATCTGGAGAAACACAGAATCAAAGAGTCACAAGAGGCACTGACATTAGCTGCACCATCAAGGCACCTACTGCAGGTCTGAGACCCTAGTTTTAGGCTAAATGTATTTTGCTCTGTGAAGACACTCTCTGTACTTAAGTTTAATAAACAGACACTGCCAACCTGTAGGAAAAAAATACAATCATAATTTTCAGACAGCTCCGGCATGAGTTAAGAGGTAAGGTTAATTTGTTGCCCGAGATGATAAATTGTGACTTCACTCAAAACACGTAGAAACAAAACTGTAATAATGTAATTATAACTGAAAATACTCCTACCGTTATCTGTAGTTCTAGAGATGATCAATACTGAAGGAAGTGAAAAATTAACATTGTTCTTTGCCATGATACTGATTCTGTAGGAATGGTTATCAATGAAAATCCTTGTGCTATTGTAGACTGAAGAAAAGGAGATGCTTTCAGGCTTGGAGGCCTGTTCTATTTTTTCCCAGGTTACTTCATATGAAATAATTTCTCCGTTTGCTTGAAAACTTGGTGTTTGCTGAGAAAAAAAGTTATGGAGAAAGAGAACAATAACTTAGTAAATTTTGCTGGAAAAGTATGAGGATCATTTAGAATTTTAAATAACTAGCAGGATGTGTTATTTCTGTAAGAATATAAACATTCGTTTCCGTACATTCATGCCCATACCGGTTGAAATAGAAATGTAGAACTATTGATAACGGGATCTGTCTTGTTCTAATACTTGAAAAAACAGAATTTTATGTCTGAAATTCCAGGACAGCACACCATCATATATGTGTTCTGAGATATATTATACACAATCTGTTTAAGATTTGTAAAAGACATTTGCATACTGAATTGCTATCAGCTGCACACAAATCATGGGAGAAATTTCCAACCACTTTATAAAGAGGTTTGTTTCTATTTTTGTAGGGATGTCTCACCTTCCAGAACAGGGTCACATTTCGTCCCCCCAGAACTGGTGTAATTTCTCTCCATATGTCCAGTTTCCCTGATGGAGCTGCAACAAATACATCAAAACAAGAAAATGAGAACACTCTAGGTGTTGAAAGGATAGGCAGTTTAATTGTTTCCTCCCATTTGAAGAAATCCTGCTCACAACACCTCCTTTTTCCCATCACCCCCAGATCTTGTCCAAACATTACCCTTTAACATCCTTTTCCCTTTATTCTTTTTTCTGAATTAAAGTCTGCTTAATTTCCCTAGAAAATCTTTGCTTGCAGTCACCAGACCCTTGTTCCCACCTCTGCACCATTCCTCCAGGCCTCATAGGGCACTCTAACTCAGTCTGTCCATCTTCCCTGTCAACTGGATTTCTCACTGCCTGCACTGGAGGGAATGTCTGAGACTAGCAGGTAGGCTGACAATTTTTTAAGAAGTCATCTCCTTGAAGTTTGCTTAGCGTGTTTCTTTTATGCGTGCAACAGGCCTCTGCTTTAGCTGCATGGTGGAAGAGTAACAACAAACAGCAAAGAGAGGTGGTGAGCAAGGAACATCTCTCCAGCTCTGCTTCTCAATGGGTTGTACATACTTCCTTCCTTTGTTCTGGTGGTCAGGGGCTGGCTCCATTCACTCCACCTCCAGAAGTGCTTGGCCGCCCCGCAGCGCACCCTGGCCGTGTACTCCGTGTACGGCTGCAGCCCACGCACGGTGACGCGCCTCGAGTCCATGACAGAGCTGTTGTGCTGCAAAACACAAAGACGCAACAGGCACAGCTCAGAACAGCATCCTCAGCACGTGTTCTTCACTGAGGAAACAGCTCTTCCTCTAGACCCTGCAAGAGACAGTTAAGCTTCACCTGGGAAAAAACGCACAAGATCAAACCAGAGGGAGATGCAAAAAGAGGGCTGGAAGCCACGTGTGTGTAGCTGTCCAAGTCACTCAGAACCCTCCACATCACTATGTATTACATCTGGGAAGGAATTTACTGAGATCTTGCCCTCATAGAGTCTTGGGCTATTACCTCATATAAAAGTATGATGTTGTTCCAGATCGATGCAGTGCAATCTACAGCTACTTTTTCTTTGCATTTTTTTCCCCCAGTCTTAACCCCACTCTCTCCTAAGAGACAGAGCGGGTTCTGGTAAGAATCAAAAAGCCAGCACGCTTTTAAGGCTCTCCTCAAAACTGTCTCCTGCAATGGCCAACTGCAGTGGTCACTTGATCTGACAGCTCTTAAGCTGCAATCAATATGGAATGAAGCTTGACTGTGATCTTCACTGTGCCTTTTTAATGTGCTAGAGGCAAGCTGCCTTCTAAGAAAAGAGTTACAGACAAGTGACAGTAAATGGACAAGGAGTCCACCAACCTCAGTTTGTGAAAGAGGTGGAACAAGATAAGGAATCTACTCAATCTCCAAGGAGACTGAAGAAGAAGGGAAGGAAAACAGTTCTGGGATTCCATCACTAGAAACCAGACTCACTACCATCAGCTACAGTCAATAACGCACAGGAAGAGCTTGGACTGATACAAAAGAAATCCACAACACTACTCTGTTGTGTGTGAAATAGCATAAGCAATAAAAACAAATCAAAATTACCAGTAGCTAATATAAATATATATATATATATATAATGTATTATGCAACTTTACAATTATGAGGCCCTTCAGTGTTTTCACTAACTTCAACAGATCTCAGAACTCATTCAGCAGAGTGCTGAGCCACACAGTCAGACCAGCCACACCATGTACTTCTGCAGAGTACAGGCAGTGTTTGGAGTGTGAATTAGAGCCAACAGTGGCTGCCCACATGGACCATATGATCAGTGTAGAGCTTGGGAAGCAAACAAATCCAGAGAACAGACACATCAACATGCTCTCAAGATCTGCAAAGTATTTGTATTGCTGAGGAATTACTTTTTATTCACAGCAGAAAGATCCTCACTATGTTTTTGTTTAAGAAATTTGGGTTTCATACCAGTTCTACTTTGCCATCAGGTTGGAGCACTTCGGTCTGACAAAAGAGTTCAATTTCATTGTTTTCATAATTCCAATGTAATGTAATTTCTGTATCTGTGCAATCTTCCCAAACCTGGAAGGGTGCAGTGGGATACACTGCCAATGGAAAATCTGAGTTAGCTCTTAAAACATAAAATATATGCAATAGTATGTTAAGATATTTTAGCTGAGTAGTAAAAGCAAATAAAAAATACAGATTTTTCTCCTAATCTAGAAAAAATACATATAAATTATAGAACTTCATTTCAGAATATAAAGGTAAATAAATGTTACAAAAGGTTTAAAAAAACCCCTTGTGCTGACTTTGAATTGTTTTAAAACATCATGGACAAAAGAAAGAGAGAGATTTCTAGCAAACCATTTAAATTCTCTAATCCAGGACTTGGCAGAAGCTCCTGATGTAATATGGTAACATTTGACACATTTCTACACCACAGAATTGGGCCTCTTTGACAGAAATTTTATTCACAACTCCAGTGCTGACTCCTGTCATTAGTTACCCCCCTGTAAACAGTGCCAATGCTACTTCTTCCAAAAGATTTCAGAGATCCTTTACTGCTGTGTAAGACTATTCAGCAAGTGAAGTAAATCTCAAACTCTCCCATATTATCAGTATAATAGTAAGGAATGCAATGCAATGTGAGGGCACACAATGCAAGTGAGCGGTATGCCTATACCACAGGCCATTTATCCTAAAACTTCACGAATTACATTACTGAATTTCACTACTCCATGAAATACAATTTGAGGACTTTCATACTCAAAAGAGTTTTATTTGATATAGAAGGTCCAAACTACCACATGCAGAATTGGAAACAATGGACTTACATTTTCCTATACTTACTGTTATCCTTTAAGTAAGGAAAATTCTAATGTACATACTTGCAGGATCAGAGAAACCATGAAGGATTTTACAGGAACCACTATTTAAAAGCTTAAATCATCACACATATTTTACATAATTTCTTTAATTTGCAACTATTACTAGGACTGGAAAAAGAATATATTGTAGTAAAATTTTAATGTACTCATCACATTGAATATAAACTATTCTAGCATGACTTCATATGAAAACTGAGTTTATGACATTGTGTTGTCTCCCTACAACCTGTCAGTTTATTACTCCACTTTCTTGACCTTCCACTTCCAAATAATCAGATAATCAAATTTTAGAATTCTCATGCCTCTCTGAGACATTTAACACAGACATTTAACATAAGTTTCTTCATATAAAAAAGCTTGGCTAGCAAAACTGTCAGCAATGCCTGTGAGGAAGGAAGCAGTGCCAGGATGCAGCAGTTACAGCGACAGCCTTCTAGGCCATTGTCCTGTCAGCTTTAGAGCTGCACAAAGTGCATATTGCCTCCTGCTTCCTCAAACCGGTTAGGCAGCCACAGGACCTGGAGAACACTGAAGAGGACTCAAGGAGAACTGGAATTACTGCTGGAGACTGAAGAAATAGCCGGTTGTTTTGAGGTAGGAGTAGGAAGAAACTTATGGGATCAGCCATCAGACACTGCTCAGAGAATAACCTGGCTTTTGTCACCGATGAACTACTCTTCCTCTCTTACAGTAGTAGCACAGTGGAGGTTACTGTCCCATATTAGGACCAGGAGCAGGTTAGCACCATCACTTCTTTCCCAGCAATAGCTCTTACATGTGTATCACATCTCAAATTGTACCAATTCCCAAGTAACCTACACAGATATTTTGCTTAAAGTCCCCATTTTATATCCTTGCATCATTTGGCTTTCTCTTCCATTAACCAGCTTCAGCAAAGCAGCAAATTTTGAAACATCAAAGGGTCATTCCAATAACGAAATCTGACCTTTGGAGTAAAGCTGCTTTCTACTGTTAATACAACTTTCCAAAGCTGAAATTGAAGAGAGAACAAGTAACTATAGCACAGGGAGAGGTAATTCTTAACTATAAGTAATTAAACTGTGAAGATAAAAATCAAGGACTTCCATACTTTAAACTGGGACACAGAAGTATCAAACTCAGAAGGAGCAACAAAATGCCCTAAACAAAGACATAGAAAAAACCTTACTTCTGTGATTTACATCAAAAACATATGTGGCAGTTTTCTTTCCCAGTGGGTTTTCCACAGTCACTGTGACATTCCAGGTCCACTGCTGGCCTATATCCCAAGAGCATAAGCACTGCTCAGAACAATTTGCTATGCACAGAGGTGTTTTCTGGGATGACCTATCAAAGAAAGGGAGAGGTAGGAGGCGAGGCAAAGAGAAAGATGTTTTCCATAATATACAATCAACACAGATCTTGGAAGTTTCTGATGTCCAATTAGAATATAGCATCATAAAAATAAGGCTGAGGGGCTTTATATAAGAAGCCACCCACTCCTTTCCCTTATCTTGAAGTATGATGAATACAAATACTGCTAAAAGAAAGTTTCCTTTGAAATCCAGGTTTGTGTTTTTAAGATACAACAACATTGCTTTTAGAAATTTCCTTATGGATAGTCTAAACCAGAGACTTATTTGCCAACACTTAAATAATTTACAAGTTTACCATTAAGCTTTCAAATGAAGTTGCAATTTCAACTGCATCTTGAAGCGCATCTTCTAACCTTCCATTTTTAAATCACCATTACAATACCTTAATAGAAGTGAATGATGTGGAGATCAGGAAGGTACGTGCAATGCTGGCCTGTTTTCTGCTGAGACCTTTTCATGAAAGTTTGTTGTGATTATGAGGTATTTGTCCTGTTTTATGAGTTTTCCTTTCTCTGCAGGCTTTGCTGTAAAGCCCCTCTTCTCATGTAAGGGCCATGTCTGATAAGCCACAGCTGTGTAGCCTTGACTCAGAGCTAAGAAAGAGCTATGAGAAAGTCTGCAGATTTTTTTTTTAAGAAGCCAGCTGAAACTACAGAAATTATAGACACAAGGACATTTGAGATAAGATTATCAGTAGCTCAAGGACTTAAGAAGGAAAACATCAGCATGTAAAGCTCTAAAATCCTAAAGGAAAATAACTAGGGAGGTTAATCAGGCAGAGTGCTAACCTTGAGTCAGCATTAGTGTCAATGGATCATGAGCACACATGAACTCACCTACCAGCAGATCAGATCCTAGTTATCTATTGTGTGTGCTACCCAACAATAATGTTATACTTTTAATTTATCTACATCCTGATTTCAGGATGTCTTCATACCTACTGAACAATATCCAAACATATTAACTCAAAAGAGTGGTTAGAATAAGCACTATCAGGCAGAACCTGATCTAAAGGACTGTCTGCTTTGTTATAGCTAGTGTGATTCAGAGCAGTTCCACACTGCTCAAGCTTTGTTAAATAAGTGATCGGTGAAGTGGAAAAAGGCAAGCAGCTGATTACATGGACAAAAAGCATTTCCACAGATTCTAAGGGAAAGAAGAAACTGTTTGGTACAGCACAGATCAGGGTTAATATAACAATGAGACTTACGTTTTAGACAGGGTGTATTGTGGTGAATTCTGTCCATAGAAATAGGTCTCCCCTTTGCTCCAAGTACATGTTACTCTTTTCATGTCTTGAGTTTGGCAGGAAATATCTTTAGGTATTTCAGGTGGTTCTTATCAGACAAAATAACCAAAAAGACCCCATCATCATGGCAGTCAAGGCAAAACCCATCAAACTTTCTAATACATTAACAAGCTAGAAATAATGGATAAGCATGAAGTCTGGTTTACTATAGACCATATTACTGAAATTACACTTATTCAATGACCACTCTGCAGATATATTCAGGATAATACCATGAGTAAATAGCAATTAAACACTTTTATACTCTACTATCTTTTTTTTACACTCATCCATTCCTTTATTAAATCTGCATTATTTTCTCTCTTTAAAAAATGCTATTAGCCTTTGAAAAGGAGACTGTGCTGAATTTTTACCACATTGACACAGACAATGAAGCTGAACTCTTAAATGGGTGTGTATATTTATGAAGCAATGACCTGTCATGGGGTAATTAATTTAATGCTATTCTTTCCTGTTTTTACTATATAAGTTTACAGATCTCAAGTCAGAGTTCAGCCAGACATGACAAGACCCTGACAATTTACAGTAAGCTTATTTTCCCCATCCATTCTTTCTACAGTCATTCTTGAGTTATTAACAAGATAAATGAAACTGTAACAAGGTGTTCACTTACTACCCACAAAGAAAGCTTCATGATGAAACTGCTCATCTTCATCAGAACAGTAGACATGAATGTTAGACCCTTTGTCATGTGACAGATTTTCCACAGTGAGAAGTCTGACTTGACTGTTTGTGTGCTTGAAAACACCAACAGTTGGGTAAACAGAGAATTCCTTAATGGTTTGACCTTTCCCTCCTATGCAGCAAAGAGTGATATCAGAGCCTTCTGCTAAAAATTTTTCTTTTGGAAAGATTTGTGGCTCAGTTCTATTTGAAGTGTCCAGGCCTGCAAATTAAAACAACAACAACAACAACAACAACCAAACAAACAAACAAACAAAAAAGTTCCAAATCTGCTCAGGGCAGCAGCTTTCAGCCAGAACACAAAACTAAGCACTTGCACAAGAAACTGCTAAACTTATATTATGCATTCATAGACTTTTATTTAGTATTCTTCCCAATACAGAGATGAATTTCACATGTAATAATACCTTTCTCTTAAACTCATAAACACATAATGTGTCCAACAAAATACTTAAGAGACTACATCTGTTTTACTGCCTTTCACTTAGAGAAAACAAAAGTGTTCTGTCAAGAGGTGCCTTTACAAAGGAACACCACCTCCTGCTCCTATGCATAGGCTGTTGCTGATATTCAAAATGCCAGGTCTTGAAAACTTGGAGCAGGGGGCTAAAAAAATATCATGGTCTGGTGATCATGCAGAGCTCAGCTAAGAGGAGTTAACATTGACTGAATCAGATCAGTGAGGGGATAATCAACTTGGAATGAGTCTCCCATAGATTTCTATGTTGGACTGTTTACCAGATGGAAAAATTTGTGGAATTTAAGTGACTCACAGATTTTTATAGATACTGCACAAGTAAAATCTACTCTCAAGAATCTGATCCAAAACCCTGATGACACCTAGAATTACTATCTTTCAGAGAGCTTTAAAGCATGTCTATAATTTGGGATCAGTTTGTGACCAAGAAATAGTATTTTTGAGCCTCAACCACTTGCAAGTGAAAAAAATAAAATCTCCAAGATTGAGGAGATT
>VWYP01022830.1:0-25186 GCA_013400435.1 Pycnonotus jocosus
TAAATATAAAAAATATTGAAATAGAGCCTAAAAAAAGGCTTTTTTCGTTTGAGTTTGGTTAGTGGCAGGGTTCTTTTAGTTGTGACTGGGGACCTTTTGGGTCATTTATTTTAGAAGATTTTTGAAAGGGGATTTCTGGACACATTCCTTTTTGTCACCGCTCTCTGCCTGTCCCCAACGTACGTGGCAGGTGGAAGGTGTCCCTGCCCGTGGCAGGGGGGTTGGAATGGGATCATCTCTAAGGCCCCTTCCAGCCCAAGCCATTCTATGATTCTATCCCAGGAGCTCCATTGCTGAGCCCCTACATAAGAACTTAAAAGGCTGAGATAGTACATAATATGGCAGAAACGAGTGATGTAGGGATCATTTGGTGTGCAAAGCAGAGAAGGTAGCACTGCTGAGCGTACAGCCCAGCCTGTTCTGCATACTCAGCTTCTCATCTACAGCATTTTTCATTTGGCACTTGAATTAGTCATTTGAAATGGATGTTGAAAACAAATTATTGCCCAGTTGACCTATAAATCCTTCTATTAAAAAAATCTTTGCACTCTTTCACACCAGCTATGAATCTCTTTCACACTTTGTCACTGCTTGATCTGTTTAAACTGCACAAAGATTTTATATGCACTTGTAAATTTGACAGGCATATGTAACATTAATTTATTCAGAATATGCAAGTCAAGAGGGGAAAACATTCTCTTGCTCTCTTTTTTTCTCTGATTCTAGTGATGATTACTGTTGCTTTGCATAAATCATAGCAGAGCTGTGGGAGCTGGAGAGATACAAGATTCAAGCTTCCTGTCTGAAGTAATTTGTCAAAAATTTTCCACAAGCTGACATGCTTTCAAAGGTATTAAGATATTGTATCTCACATCTTCCAGTTGTTTTATATTTTAAACATTATTTTATTTCATTTTTACTTATAACCTTGGATTTTTCATCAGGTCTAATTTTCTTGTGTCACAACTTTTCTATGTGGTACCTGTCATGGCCGTCTCATCTGAACTGTCTTTCCTTACATGTTTTAAATTGGATCCCTTTCCATCTGAAAGAAGAGTTGTTTGTTTAGTTGGCTTTTTCAGCCATCTTATGAATAAAATATAATAAAATTGAAAAAGAAAAAGAAAAAGAAAAAGAAAAAGAAAAAAAAAGAAAAAGAAAATTTCTTGATTTTGCCCCATAACAAATTATTTTCTTACCATATTGAGAAAAAGGCAGGGAGACTGCCAATGAAAATTAAATTTATTTTAAACAAATAGTCCTTTCTTCAAAGCCATCAAAGATCAATCTAACAGACAAATAATTTCATGTGGAATCTCAACAGAAACCCGTCTGCAATATAATGATTTGCAAAAGGAAAAAGTGCTTTTCTTCATGCCTGTGGGTCCTCTTCTTGCAGCCACTGGCTCTTCTGAAGTATTAAGTAAATATGAACTGGAAAAACCCTGTTGGAAGCTCTCATAGATCAGTAATTGTCAAGCATTGAAAGTAGGATGAGACAAAACATCCTCCACGTTAAAAAAAATGAACCTTGAGAATGTGATTAACTTCCTGTTCTTTTCTGGTTTCCAAGGAAAACCTTCACCCAATGTTTGTGGCAAAACACCCTCATTTTGCTGGCCAGCTTGGTAATTTGGTACTGCTCCCTTTATAAACCATAGGAGTCTGGGAGATTTTCCCAGTCTGTAACCACAACAGCTGCATGTACCCATGGCATAAGAATCAGATTTTGGTTCATCTTTCTTTTTTATATAAGTTTTGGTCTTGTTATTCTGTGTTCTTCCATTCCTTTTTTCTTTTTTTCTTCTCTTTTCCAAGAGTGTTTTATTCTTCAAAGAATCTTGCTTGACTGTACAAAGCACTGATTTCTAAAATTTCTTTACGCCACAGGGAATTACTATTTCAAACAATGCAACACCAGCAGAATTTCTAAATCTAGCTGTATGTCAGTTGTGGTTTATAGTCACACTTCTTTCCAATGAGTCTGCATTGTGTGCAGCAGCATAAGACCAACCTTTTAAGCTACTTTGGTTAGTATGTCTCAAGTAAGATAAAAGAGTGGTTATTAATTTAATTGGTTTGCATTTGGAACAATTTTCAGTTGCCAAGAAAGTAATTACTGATCTTAGGCAGAAAAAGTCTCTCTAGGAAAATGATTAAGCAATTAAGCCTCTGCATAAGTGAAAGACTTCAGAAATTGGCTATATATTTTCACTGATAGGATTGGTGATGACAGAGAACAAGTGTCCCATCATTTTACTGTCATCACTCTATTTGCCATTATTTCTGCCTAAATAGCCTTTTGTTTGTAGAAATTTGCATATTGTTTTACATCTCCATTTTCATACTGCTAGTCCAGCTAACAATTTCTAGTAATTACTATCAACAGAGAGCACAGCACATCTAAAAGGCAATTTGGATCTGCAATGAGAATCACAAAAATCACAAAATAATTCAGATTGGAAGAGACCTAGGTGGTCTCTGTTTGACCCTCCAGTTGGAAACAGGGTCAACTGTGAGACTGTTCACAGCTTTGTTGAGTTGGGTCTTGGAAACCTCCAGAGATGGGGAGTGTACAACCTTCCTGGGCAACCACCTGTGCTAGCCTTTGCCTTGTTTAACAGCTGAGAGGCAGGAGTATCTATTGTCCATACATCCTCACAAATTTGGGGGCTCTCCTCCAGAATCCTACTTTGGTTTTTCATTTGTCTTTTCAAAAATCTGTGACATGTTTGTGGCTCTACAATCTGGTGTTTAAACTCCTCCAGAAACTCCAATGCCCACAGGTTGTCTGTCAGTACTCTGAAAGTTGTGTAACAGTAACAACAGACCATTTGAAGATCTGAAATTTGTTTTAAAAATCTCTGCAGTTTAAGTAGTGCAGTTTCAGCTGTATTTTATTCTTCTCTTTTCTATTTCAGAATTTTTAGCATCAGACCTAGCCTTGGAACCAGTAGTTTATCAATGACACAAAGCAATTTTTTTGCTCTGTTGCAAAGTTTCCAGTGTCTTAACTGTGGTTGCAAAGCTTTCCTTCAATTCAAGGGCTGATTTTTGACAGTGACAGGCTCTAAAGATGATTTAAAGGGTATTTTGGCATTGCAACCTACTTGCTCAATTGTCCATCTCCTGTCCTTATGTCCCTATGTCCTGCTTTTCAAACTTTGCCTTTCCCTGGAAAATTGGGGCAGAACTCAAGTCAAGTCAATGGCAGCAATGAAGGAATGCAGCTGGTGAAAACTGCTGAGGAGAACAGGTTTCCCCAGAGTCAGCTGTGTGCTGTCACCACAGAGAAGCTTTTTCCTATGAAGGCAAACCTTGACATCTGGGTGATCTCTGGACATACCTCATGGAAGGGTTAGTGCTGCATCACTGCTAGATCGTCATGAGGGCACACAGACTTACAAACTGTTGATATGACCACAAAATGATGTCCAGAAACATGATTAAGTCTTCAGGTGCATGTCCAGATAAAGGATGTGGGCCTCAGAAGAAGGAAATTATCTTTCCAAAGGTTCTGAAAGAGATGCATGTGAAGCTGGAGTGGTTTAAGAAGTTTAATGACCCACATGAAAGAAGATGATCTTCACACTGGACAGTGGCAAGGAAAAGCCACTGATAACACTCATCAGTGCTAGAGACAGGCAATCTGTATTTGCCTTATTCAACACTGAAAGCACTGAACTGAACAGATATTGCACACAGTGAAAATGCGGAGCTGTTGCAAAAACAACTTGAGAAAATTCCATCTGTTCACTAAAACTGCCGAAGAACATTAATTTTCAGAGCACTGCATCTCTGAATTATGTGTATAACTAATGGATCATAGTTCAGTATTCTGAATGCAAGCTCAGAGTAGCTAATCAACCACATGGTTATTTGCATAGATCAGTGAAAACCGCTGAAAGCAATATTGATATTCACAATCTCTAGCAAAACATGGTAATGATTTATTTGTTTTTAGCTTTTCTTTCTAGGTGTCAGATATAAGCACAATATTATTTCACTGAAAGTAATTTTAAAGAAATGAGCTGAAACCAGCTGTACAATTCACAAGGCTCTCTAGTTTCAATTCCTTTTCAGCACGAGTTCTTAAAAGAAGCTTGTAATAATAAATTGATTTTGCAATTCAAATAATTTTACTTAGGAAAAGCAATTGCCTGGGAAAAACATTTGAGAATCCCAAAATAATTCAAGGAAGAAAGATCTGCATATGACGGTTACTGTTGCAGGTGTAGTACTCAGGGTGTTTAGGAACTGCATTCACTGGGTGAGCTGCACATGCACTTAATTAACAGCTACCTTTTAATTATGGTGGACTTAAAGTTCATGGGAAACTAAAGGTTCATTCACGATTGTTCCACCTTGGGCAAGCAGATGGAGGGCTGACAAATCTGAATAGTCTCAAGGAATGGTCTGGCGCTGGCAGCAGTCTGAGCACAGGAGGGGTTATACTCTGCCCATGGAGGTGGAGCAACAAGGGGATACAACATAAGAACCAAATATGTGCAAGACTGACCAGAGAATATAGTTCTGGAAATGTGTTTCAGACTCCAATCATCTGAGTCGAATTTTCAAACATTAAATCCTGCTGCATAATTGCCTTTGTATTTTCTTTTGTAACTGGCTCCTACTTTCCCTGTAGCACAATGAATGCAGATCAATTTCCAAAGCACATTTGCAAACTATTTGGTATTCAAAGTGTTTGAGTCATGATCACTTTGCTGCTACGTGCTCATGTCTTATTTTGAAAATGGTTTCTCTCAGACTTTGCTCAGTAGAGCAGGTACCACCCCTATGAAGTGCCAGTATTGACTTTGCTGGCTAAGGAAGATGTTGCAGCCTAATTCACTGCAATAACTGGAAAGCTAATGCTCTCAAGCTTTGCCCAGGTTTCTCCTGCTCACCTTGTAAACCTGCTTTTTGAAACCTGCCTGGCATCTGGCATTGATAATTGCACACTTTTGTCACAGAATGTCTTTGGTTCTAGTGTCCTCAAACACAAATAATCCTGTGATTAACATTAGCTTCTCCAGTTCAAGGAGACGCAGTGATACCGGCATCTTGAGTTTTATGTCCCTGTGATCTTTAAATTGTTCTGGAAAATGTATTATAAAAATCCTTGTCAACACCTGCTCTTACTAGTTGATCTCACTGTTGCTGGTAGCAAGCTGACAGCGGAGCAGAAAATTCTCTTTTGTCCAGGTATTTTCTGCTTCTGAACTGCTTGTAGTCATGGTTCCTCCACCATCCATTTTCTGTGTGTTAAACTGGGCTGGATGAGTTTCAGAAAACTACGCACAGAGGTCTGCACTATTTAGGAGTAGGCACACACAGTACATGATCCTAAAATGCCTGCTAGCATAATGGCAATACAATTTCTATCACAAGAGGTGCTGCTCTGCATGGCCCATGACACTGCTAACCCCAAAAGATATGATTCCTAATCATCACCAAGAGAAAAACAGTGGCAGAGAGATAGCCTCTAGAATTATCATCTCTACACATACACACGCTTTGGATTAATTAGAAACATTCCTATAGATAACAGCATAATCTTCGTAGGAATAATTAGAACAGAGATACGGCCCCCAACAGTCAGAGTTATTAGATAAAGTTAAAAGCATGTGGAGCCTGGAGTTCATGTAATTCACTGTCTTAAAAAGCTGACACCAACCCAAGGACTAAATGTGCACAGGAAAATATCTGAGGCATATCTTTGTTTACTATTTATAGCCATATGCAAAAACAAAGGGAAGCATTTGTTTACTAGATGGGTCTTATTTTCTATGAGATGCCCAAATTGGAGCCCATCACTTACCACCTCCTGGCATTCTTTGAAGTTTAGCCATACTTCTGTTGCAAAAAACCACATTTATTTAAACACATTTATTTAAACTTCCCCTCTGGCCAAAGCCGCTGCTGTATCAAAGTTTGCTACCTGGGAGAGATCAAACTGAATAGTTGAAGCTTATTTTCACATTCTGTCATTTTATGAATTAAAGTTTTAGCATACTTAGCTTGCAGAGGCTGAACTTCTTAAAAGCTCCAGATTCCAAGTGGATTTTGTGAAAAACCCTTGTGATTTCCACACTGGGAGGAAATGGCAATAAATTGGGACCAGAAACATTCCGCAAGTCTGAAGTGTCATTAAAAGAAAACACACTAAGGAATTTTTTTTAAGCTGATATCTGATTTCTTTCATTTTGCTAGTATAAAATAATGTTACCTTATTAATTGTACCACGGTACTTGACACTTCCTCTGAATGAAAAAGGTCTGTGTTTCAGGTTTTGGAGGGGAATGGTGTGTGCTGCTCTGACATCCATGGTGGGCAGACAGCTGAATCCTCAGCCAGTATCTGGGAGCACATTTGAGTACAACCTGAAAAAATGTATGACTGGTTTCCTGAAGAAGGGCTGATTTCCTGCTTACTCATCTGTTAAATTCTTACTGTTTCATTAGAGTTCTCCGGAGGCTGTTACACTAGCTGGCAGGGTAAATAGAGGGAATTTGTCCCTTCCTTCTGCTCATGCCAGCAGGGACTCACGACCAAGTGCAGCTGCATAATGACTGCTAGAGGCTTTAAAACAGCTGCTGATCAGCCCTAGAAATTCCTGGTGGAGCAGTAAGGGTTTTCTTTTGCTGTTGGATTGCTCATGAAGAGAGGGAGAAGCCTGGTTGCTGGAAAAGCTCAAGTGAGCAACATCTGGCCCTGTTCATGGGCTTTCTGTCCTAGCAAGGGGGTAACCTTCAGGAGGGTGCAGGAGCATGCGAAACTCAACCTGCAGCAAGGAAGGCAGGGTCCCATGTTCCTCCCTACAGCAGCTCCAGAGAAAGCAGGGAGGGCTGGATGAGCAGGATCTGGTGGGAGGAGGGCTGGACAAGAGCTTCAGAACTTCCAGTCAGAGAAGTGGGAGCTTGTCCTTTTCCTTCCTTGAAATTGTTACAAGGGGAGGAAAACGGGGGAAAAAAGACTGTTACATCCGCCAGATAGCCCAAGGAAGCCTTTCCGGGTGCAGCCACAGGGAGGCATGGTCTGTCAGCAGCTATTCTGCAATATGAGACACAAATAGCCTATCTTTAAAGTGGAAGTATCTAGAGGAAATGAAAAACAACTTTTTTTTTTTTTCTCAATTTTCTCTGTCATTTGCAATCAGCTACTTTTCACTATTATCACAAAGGCGTGCGTCAGATTACAGTTTTGCACAGAGCATTTGGAAAATTATTTTGCTCTCCCTTATCCTCAGATGAAGTTGAGTCAAGTTACACATGCCATTTCACATTACCATCTGGTTTCTGATCTCAAGGATGCTTTAATGTGTAAAATGATCAGAGTCTTAATACGTTTCTTTTAAAAATGAGATTTCATTTTAAAAAGCACAAAATCTTTCTCTCTAAACTAGAGTTTTCGAGATGTCTTCCCAGCTCATCAACAGAATAAAATCATATATCTTTCCATAGCTGGCAAAAGGGAATCAATGGAGTACTGGGTGCATACAGACCAATTAGATAATGTTCAGGTAATGGGATAGGTTCATGGATAGTAAAAAATCCAAATATTTGATTTTAAAAGCATTTATGCCTTTCACTGATTTTTTGCAGTCTTCATTACTTTTCCTTTGCTACACAAGGGACCAAACATTCTAAACACTAATATTAAAATGAACATGTTCCTATGGGATATCTAGGCATACTTGAAGCAGGAAGCCTGGCTAGAGAAGGAAGGTGTAACTGAGTTTTGTGAAGCTCAATTTAATTTCCCATTTTAATTAACTCATTCTTCCATTGCAATTTGGTTTTTTGCTGCTGTCCTGAGCTCTTTCATCAATTCTCACCAAAAAGAGCTCATAAATCATGAGTTCTCCACTGCCTTCCAGGTTTAAAGAAACTCATTCCAAATCTGCTTTTCTTGTCCAGCTCTTGACCTACTTTATAATACTTGTTTTCTAATACTTTCCAAGCACTTGTATGTTTTATTTAATTAATATTTATTCCAAAATTCCTTCTAAATTCATCCTAGATCCAGAAGAAGATTTTCAAACCTCACTCAAGTGGTAGGCCAGCTCTGGCTCCCCACACTCGCACAGCGTGTTTGTCTGCTGCCAACAAGGAGATTAATTTTGTTATACAAATGGAAAACATTTGCCATAGGTGTTTTTGATCAGTATGATGCTGTATCTGTTATTGCATTTGCAACAGTGATTGGAACAAAATGCTTCCCATCCTAGAAAAATAATATTTGAACTTTTCATAAAATGAGCACACTGATTCCCTGTACTGAAACCAGAGACTCCTCAGCGTTTCATCACATGTGAAACTGCAATGTCAAGTTTTATAAAGTTTTAACAGCTGTGAACCGAGCTCACAGGAAAGCTTCTGAAGCAATCAGAGCTTGGGGTCATTTCTCTAAAGTTTCCAGTGACTAGGAAAAAGCTATTAACAAGCAGTGAAACAGAGCAAAGAGGGGTAGCTATAACAAGGCAGGCCCTCATCTAGAAAAACGTCAAGCAATTTCCCTTGGTAAAGGCAGGCAGATGCTTGCTAATGGCACTGGTCGATGGCCCTCAGCACAGAAAAGACAAGGATGTGCTAGGGCAGATCCAGCGGTCCCCAAAAATTAATCTGAGGACTGGAGCACCTCTCCTTTGAAGACAGACTGAGAGTCTTGGAGATGTTCAATCTGGAGAAGAGAAGGCTCTGGGGACACCTTATAGCAGCCTTCCAGTTCCTAAAGGGGGAAGAGAGAGCTGGAGAGCAACTTTTTGCATGGGTATGTACTGACAGGACAAGGGGGGACAGCTTCAAACTCACAGAGGGCAGACAATAGGAAGATATTAGATACTAGGAAGAGATTATTTCCTGTGGGGGTGCTGAGGCACTGGAACAGGTTGCCCAGAGAAGCTGTGGATGCCCCATCCCTGCAAGTGTTCAATGCCAGGCTGGACAGGTGTTTGAGCAACTTGATCTAGTAGGAGGTGTCCTTGCGCACGGCAAGAGGGTGGGAACTAGATGATTAACTTTAAAGGTGCCTTTAAACCATCCTATAATTCAGTAATTCTATTCTACGATTTGCGAAGCTCAGAAGTGCCCCAAGCGTCACCCCAGAGCACGCTGCACTTGTCACGTCTTTCCCCCTCCTTCCGCAGCCTGTGGGGCAGGACACAGTCCCACACCCATTTGATGTCATTTCACAACGTCCTCCCTCCTCCTGTCCGTGGCGGTGGCAGTGGCGGAGCCAGGCTGTCTCTCGGGTCCTGCCCAAACGCGGAGCTCCCCTTGCTGGTGACAGCCGGTACAGGACCGGCTCCCGGCTCCGAGCGCTCTGCAGCGACACACAGCGTGTCCAGGTCAAGGGGGGAGTCCGAAATGGAGATGAGCGGATCATCCTCAGTCTCCCCAGCACCTGTAAGCAGGCGGCTGCCGGGCTCCGGTGCGAGTGCAAGTAACCGCACCTCTGGCTTCTTTACAGGCACATAGTCACGGCAGTGAGGTACAGGGACAAATTCCCACACTAGGAATGCCTTAAGAACGTGGCCTATGATGTGGCTAACACAAATTAATCATTTTGGGTTCTTTTTTTTGCAACTGATTAATTATCTTTTTCTGGAAACAGGATTGCCCTTCATGGGCCTGTGTTACTGCTGTATTTCTTAAAGACTCCTGAAATCTGCTGAGTCAGTTTCTCCCTACCTCTCAAAATAAAAGCTTGCGCATCTTTTCCCACTAAGAAATTATTCAGAAAAAAAAATTGTAAAAGGTTAATCAACTGTGGTGATTTAGAGTTTAGGCCAAAGTCCTCTGTGGTTAGTCAATATATTAAGTACTACTCATTATGTTAAATATTAAACCCAACAGCTGCTCATATCCGAGACTCTCCAGACACAGATCCCAAGTATGAAGGATTATTCTGACAGGTCTTCCTACATGTTCCTTACTGACATTTTAGGCTTTGCTTGTTATTCCCATTTTTCCAATTTCACATAAGTGAAAATATTACAGTATAGGCCATAAAAATGAACATTGAGTTAGTATTGTACCAATTTTTGAAGGAAAACAATTGAAAATCACTGTCATTCTATAATTTAATTAATTGTTGGATAAAAATACCTTTAAATAGATAAATATTCTGATTTCGGCTCATATCAAGGCTAACTTGGATAAATTACACATTGATTTCATCACTGACTTCCAGCTGTGGAAGCAGTGGACTCTAGAAACATAAGAAACAAAGATGGAAAAAGCGACGCAGAGTATGCATGAGTTTTGTGTGCAGCATGAGGAATGACCCATTTCTGGATCACGAGAGGAAAGGCTGTCTCAGCTTCCATGTTGGAGCTACTTTGCAACAAAAACTCATGTGTTCAGGGTCAGGAGCTGCCTGTTATGACACAATGACACAACAGGTTCGTCCCAAGTGGGCAGCCTGCAGCATCCTGCCAGTGCCCAGGGAGATGTGACAGCAACCACCACAATTCCCTATAGGTAAAAAGTACTGCCAGCAGTGGCAGGGACAGGGGAAACTGCAAGAGGCTTTTTTTGACTCTGCAGGTGATGAGCAGAGGAGATGTTCCCTCAGAGTGTGTTCTCTGCCAGGAGAGCCCATGATGCAGGGCTACACCTCTTGAACACTCAGTTAAGTTAATTTCCCTCCAAAAAGTCAGAAATATGGGTAATCTCTTACTGCTTTCACAGACTATGTGACTTTATATACAGTTGCAAACTCCATAAAAATTAAGTAAGTAGAACTAGATGCAAAGTTAGGCCGCATAGGCATTGGTTGTGGTATCTGTTTGTTATATGATGCTGTTTGTATCTTTGAGCTGTGGTCACTGTTTTTAGGATGATGTTTCTGTTTATCCCATATTCCTATTCATCTCAGCTTAAAAACAGTGTTATTTACTAGGAAAAGGTTCTTCTTCCAGAGGATGGCTGGGCACTGAAACAGGCTTCTCAGAGAAGTGGTCACAGCACCAAGCCTGACAGATTTGAAGGAGTGTTTGGATAATGCTCCCAGGCACAAGGTATGATCCTGTGCAGGGCCAGGAGTTGGATTTCTATGATCCCTGTAGGTCCCTTCCAAGTCAGGGTATTCTGTGATCACCTGTGAATCTTCCACACACACCAGCAGCTGCTGACCATGCAGGACAGTGCCATAACATATGTTGGGCTGTTTAGAGCTGCAAAGTAAATTAAGAGACTAGAGCAGCTCTCCTATAAGGAGAGGCTGAGGGAGTTGGGCCTGTTCAGCCTCGAGGAGATAAGACTGAGAGTGGACCTTTTAAATACAAGTGTTTGAAGGGAGGGTCAAGACGATGGAGCCAAGCTATCCTTGGTGGTGCCACGGAGTAAGATGTACAGGAAATGCCACCTGAATATGAGTAAGAACTTCTTTACTGTGCGGGAGACCACACACTGAAACAGGCAGGCCAGACAGGGTGTGGAGTCTCCCTCACTGGAGATGCTCAAGAACCGTCTGGATGCAATCTTGTGCCATGTGCTTAAGCAGAGGCGGCAGCCAGCCTGACCCATCCTGTGGCTCTGTGCTTCTGTGTTACCGGCTCCCACCGCACCGCGCGGCCCCGCACAGTCACAGGCAGCTGAGAACGGCCCTTGTTCCACTGTCAGAAACCCCCAGCCGCACAGAGCGCCTCGGGAAGGCGGAGCGGGAGGCCGGGAACAGCGCTCCAGCAGGGACGCCCAGTCCCCGGCGAGCCCCGAGCAGGAGCGGGGCGGGACAGGGGCGGGGCGAGAGGGCAAGGCCCCGCCCACCGGCGCGAGCAGGAAACTCCCGCCGTTGCCTTACAAGGGCAGGCGCGCGATTCGCTCCGCCCCTCGCCTTTGGAATGCGGTGACAGCACCGCGCTGTACCAACGCGTCTCTGGGGGAGGACATATACAGGATGGGGGGGCTGAGCTCGTGGCTCTGGCTTTCTCCTTCACGGGAGGCAGAGACTCCATGGAATGAATGCGAAACACGCGGGTCGCTGCGGGTCCTCTCCCCGATAGGGCTCGTGGCTCCTGGCCGCCGAAGCGATGAGCCACGCCGCCACCTCCCCCTCCTGCGCAGATGGTCTCGCCCACAGCTTCCTTCCTGCCCGGCGGGGCGGTGGCCGCTGCGCTCTCCGGAAGTGTCTCTCCAGCCGCTCCCTGCCGGTGCCGTCTCCCGCCGCCAGGTGAGTCGGGGGGCTCCGCCCGCCGCCCGCGGGGCCTGGGGTCGGCGCCCGGTGAGGGGTGGGGCGGTGCCGAGCTGGGGGTCGCTTGCGGTGTCGCCCGCCGCGGGCGCAGCTCCCCTCGGGCATCGGCTCAGTGCTGCTGCTCTTGAGGGGGATCCGCCCTGCAGGCTGGAGCTGGGGGAGACCCTAGGAGCCGGGCAGGGCGCGACCGCAGTGGGACGGTGCCGGCGGGGACGAGCTCCCTGTGCATCATTTCAGGGAGCTGAATGGTGTTAAAAGGTACTGTTTGCCTCCCTGTCGGAAGGGTTCGGCTGCCTCCCGGCCACATCGAGCCTCTGCCGATGTTTCCTCGGCTTTGTCAGAGCATGGGAGGGGCAGGGCTGGGAGCTGCCGCGGTCGGAAGAGGGGGAGGTAGAGGGACTGGGTCTGTCCCTTCCTGCTCACGTTTTGGAGTAACCATAGCCGCACAGGGGACTGCGTGCAGTGGCTCCTCTTCTCTCAGAATCACAGATTCAGTTAGGTTATTAAAGACCTCTGAGGACATCGAGTCTGACCTGTGACCGACCACCATGGGAACTAGACCATGTCACTGGGTGCCACGGCCGGTCTTCACTTGAACACCTCCAGGGACGGTGACTCCACCACCTCCCTGGGCAGCCCATTCCAATGTCTAACCACCCTTTCTGTGATGTTCTTCCTAATGTCCAACCTAAACCTGGCACAGTTTCAGACTGTCCTCTATCCTGTCGTTTGTTGACTGGGAGAAGAGGCTGATCCCCATTTGGCTACACCCTACTTTCAGGTGGTTGTAGAGAGCATAAGGTCACTTCTGAGCCTCCTTTTTCCTTTTGCAGACAGGCTGTGTTGACTCACTGGCGCTGGATTTTGAGGCAAGTGTGACTCCTGTACAAAGGTTTTAGGAAACTTACTAGTGAGGAGTGTTAAAGTAGCTTTTAAGACTGGGTGGGTCAGCGTAGGGTTTGGTTTTTGGTAGTTTACTTTTATGAAGTGTAATCTGCTCTTTATTAAGCCTTGACACAGATCTGTTGGAGAGCACCTTGCTCTTATCTTTTCCTGTTACCACCCAGATTGTGATGGATATGTGACTGTATATGATGTTGTAACTGAGTACATGGACAGAACTTGGGATTTAGCTTTGAGGTTGGCTTTTGGGTTTGATGTTCTATCTTAGTTCATGTAGAGACTTTCTTGGCTATGAGTTTGGGGGTATATTGTGTGGTAGTTTGGTTTTTTCAGTGATAGATTTGGCAATTATTACGATATTCACCATTTTGAAACATGGGACTGTTTTCTAAAGCATAACTTTTGGTTGCTGCCTCTCAACAGGTCCAGCTTGTACCACTGTTAGGGGGCTGTAAATTTTCACACCTTATTTCTTGGCTCAAATTTTTTAGTTGCTTAAGGTTTTTTTTTCCTCTAAAGATTTAACACTTTTTCAGAGGAAGAGCCCACAAGATGACTGACTGTGCTTCTGTGGTTTGATATCCACTGTGGCTGAACAAATGACAATACAGGCAGCACAAAGCAGCACAGTGCTGCTACTACCTATTTATACTTTTTTTTAATATGTGAAAATCTTCCTAAAGAAAGGTGACATTTTCAGAAATACCTTATGATGTGTCTCACAGGTAAGGTCTTATATTTGAAGTTTCTTGGACAGCTTCCAAAGGAGGGCCCAGACCATTCAGTGCAACATAGTATTAAACAACAGGGACTAAACCTTCCTGTCTTGACTTGCACTAGCTAGTGTGAAGTATATCCACTCTATCTACTGAAATTCTGTTTGCAGCCTATACTAACCCTATTTCAATTACAAAAACACTGGTTTAGGTGTGGGATATCCAACACCTTTTGTTGGATAACACAAAGTGCAAACATTTTTGGAACTTTTAAATCCTAAATTGATCTTTGGGTAACTGACTATGATGACTTTGGTTTTTTGACTATGTTCCAAAATGTACCACCCTCCTTCTAACAGAGATTCCCGGAGCTGAGTCCAGTGTTTCAGGCATAGCTGCACCAAACCTCTGCTGAGGGGCACTGCAGTCCTGTGAGATTTGACGCTTCTCTGTAGCTAGGCTGACAGCTCTTTTGGACTGGAGGAGTGCCCAAGCCTGGTTCAGAGAAACTGAGAAAATAGTAATGCAAGCATTGGCAATTTTTTCATTTTTTTCTAGTAAAGTATACTCTGATAGGTCAATCTTCTCAACAGAATTAAAAAGAATGTGCTGACAGTCTGCTTTTGTTACCTCCTCTTGCTTAGGATTGAATTGTAGGTGAGAGAATTGCAGGTAGTGGCTTGCTGGGAGCACTGCCTTTGCAGCACTGATGCCTTTTCACTGATCCTAAAATTACAAGCCAGACACAGGTGATAAAAAGGGATTACCTTTATAGGGATCCTTATGGTGCGCAGCACACTGGATGACAAACGCTGAAGATGCATACTGCAACAAGTGGATGCACTTTTATATGTTTAGCACATTAGCATAACTGACAAGAATCCCCAGTTAGAGACATAGGTGATGAGGTAATTCCCCTTTGGTTCTACCCTTTTCTGACCCTCCCCCGCTTCCTTTAGATAGGAACTTAACTTTTTAAATGAAAAAGTTGGGAAGCTGTTTTGACCTGAATTCCCAAAGGATCTAACCTTGGACCCCCAAGCCTTGGAGCCACTGGGGAATGTATTTTGTCTTTCTAATAGAGTAGGTAAAATTCTAGCTGTGAACACAGTAATAGGCTACAGAGCTGCAAATATATACATAAAGAATATGGAGATATATGAAAGTTTTTTAAAAGGCAGAAATCAGTTTGGTTGGCAAGTGCATCAGCAAGTGCAGAATAAACTTTTTTTATTTACTTTGAATGAGCCATATCCTGAAAACTGCATTATTTCAGAGAAGAGTTATTAAAAGATAGTGTTTGGCTCTATTTTGAGTAGTGGAACTTCTAATCAATAATCCAGAGTTAAATGAGAGCTTGCCTGAGGGTTTTTCCAGCGGTAAGAAAACCACCAAAGTTATGCACAACCCTTGGCTGCAGCTTGAATGCAAACTACCTTTGTTGTCAGCTGTCTACATAAATATCTGGAAGTCAAGAGTTCACATTTATTTGTTGCAGTGTTGTGGAGGCCAGACATCTCGGGTAGCTCGTGGTTAGTGCAGTGAAGAGAACGTCTGCGTTGTTGAGCGATGCGCAGTTGCATTTCACAGGCTATTTTTAGGTTGGGACATAATGGTTTGTTTTGTACGTCAGAAGAACGTTGTGGATGCACGTAGGGTTTAAAAGTGTGGAATTAGCAGGGGAAATCAGTAGCTGTCTGGGTGGACAGACTGAGAAGGACATAACCATGGAATTTCCTTTTATGATCCAGATGCTTGGTACACCCTGTCAGGTATCTAATACAAAGCAAGGTAAAATGCCTTTCCTTTTAGTTTAAAAAACCCAAAATAACTGTCTTCTGCCTGCTTATTGGGTTGATTGGATAAGGGAGTTACTTTGCTTAATTTTTCTCCCCTTTTTTTTTAAGGATGAATCCCAGTTAATGACTTCAGTCTTGCTTTTCAGGAGTCTAACAGAAAGTATTTTATCTTTGAGCAAACTATCTGAGAAACAGAGCTGTGTTATGACTCTGATTAGCATTGCATTTCTGACCAGATAATTTGTTTCCAAGTTATAAAATTAATACTTAGTGTAAATATCAGAATATTGATATTCTTGTAATTACAGGTGAAGCTTAAATTTTTCTTCTTTCAGGAGACACTTGCTATAGGGGCTTTCTGTAAAATTCAGAGCCAAGGATGGAAGGAATCTGGTTTGCATAACACTTTGTTTGAGCATAATGAAGGATTGTAGCAGTATGGATTACACTTTGGTTTTAGCTAATGCAAGCAGAGGTTATGAGACTTTTGGAAACAACATTAAAAAGGCTCTAACTTCTGATCCAAAAGCAATCTTGAGAGCTTGTGTTTGCCTTTCAGTGAATGACTCAGCTTTTTGAGTTTGTGCTGTCATACATTTAGCTGGAACACTATATGTATCTTCCCAGATGAAGATATACAGTTAACTTTTAACTTACAAGTCTCACTTCTATCCTGAATGTATTAGTGTTATAATATATAATAATCTACCATGTTCATTTCTTCATTTGATAGCTTCAAGGGAAACAAAATCATTGGTATACCTGTGATATGTGAAAATTTATAAAAATGTATTCATGTTTCTAAGGGTTGGTAGTTTAAAAGAAACAGTCTTCACATTTTTGGAGCTATTATGCCCTCAATTAATTTTAAAAAGAGTAGTCTTGGCATTTGCATGTGTTGTGTAGTAATTCCACTGTGTAAGGGAGTAGCACTGTAAAGCTTTTGAACCAAGTCAGTGCTCTCTCTCAGTTGCAGCTAGTCTAGCAAAATGCTATTCAGAACCTAAAAATACAGTTTTTCCCTTCAAAAGTGTTAGTTTAGCATACTGTCTGATCTGTTTACCCCCTGTGCTAGTTTAGCAGCACATACCCTTCTATGTCAACAGTGCCTCCCAAATTCCTGAATCTGTAGTCATATTAATTTGTGGAAGATGCAGCTGGAGTATTGAATTAGCAATACAAACACTGTGAGAGTTTCCTTTCAAGAGCTATGATTTGATTTGAGTTTTTTGATGTAGCCTGATATTGGCCTACAGTGGCAGTCCCTGAATCCTCAAACGCTTTATGCTTTAATAGCAAGTGAAGTCTGAAAGAAAATGGAGCAGGAGATACTGAAATAAATGTGTACTTCAGGGTATATACCAGTAACAAGAAACTTGATGTCCTTCTACTCATCCTTCACCAAAGGACTTGCAATGTGACTTAATAAGGCTAAATCTTGGATATATTTCTGTCTCCTTAGAACCAACAGCCACCATGTCTAGCAAAAGGGCAAAGACGAAGACCACCAAGAAGCGCCCTCAGCGCGCCACCTCCAATGTATTTGCCATGTTCGATCAGTCGCAGATCCAGGAATTCAAGGAGGCCTTCAACATGATCGACCAGAACAGGGATGGCTTCATTGACAAAGAGGACTTGCACGACATGCTCGCCTCCCTTGGTAACGTGCCCGTGCTGTTCATGCTTGCCAAGCAAATTTGGGCTGCAAAAATCAAAATACTGAGTTTGGGATATGAGAGCTGTCTGTTTGTATTAACACTACTGACATTGCTTTTTCAGTTTGAAAGCTAAATCCCTTTATTTGTAGGAAAGAATCCAACAGATGAATACCTGGATGCCATGATGAATGAGGCTCCGGGCCCCATCAACTTCACCATGTTCCTCACCATGTTTGGTGAGAAGTTAAATGGCACCGACCCAGAGGATGTAATCAGGAATGCTTTTGCTTGCTTTGATGAAGAAGCAACAGGTGGGTGAAACAACAGTGTACATGTATTACTTCTACTTACTTCTGTAATAATAAATACCTGTATTCATAGAAGCGGTGATCAGTTTTTTAACTCTGAAAATTTGAATTTCTGCAAAGTGAAAATCATGCCTGTATTCTCATGTGCTAAATTTGCCTTTTTAGTTGCTCTAGAAATTTCAAATTTCTGGTAGTCTGTTCTGTTGTCCAAAACAGGAGAAAGTATAAAAGGTATTGATTGGGAACCAGGATTGTAATTTATTCCTAACTTAAAATGCACCTTTGGGGCTGCTTTTGTGAGGGGAATTATTGTTTTCAAAGCTGTTGTGCTTTTATGAAGAACTTTTTTTCTGTCGGCAACTTGCATCCACCTTCCCTCTCTTAAGCTGCACCAAAAGGAGAAGAAAATGAATGCAAGAAAATTCTTGTGTGACTCACAGCAGTGATTACAGAAGCAATCACAAGTTGTAAACAAGCCTACTTGTTTAATAAACCATTCCAAAAATGTAGTCTTTTCAACCAGTCTGGTAAATCTGAGTTTTACCACTGATTTAAGATCTATTTGAAATGTTATAAACTTTTCCCATGTTTCATGCACTTGTTGAATGTTAATAGTCCAGTTCCATGACTTTTTTTTGTGGTTTTTCAATAGGACTGCTCACGGTGAACTGATACCCTTTGTGACTTTTAAAATACTGAATTGTTAGGAGGTCCTTGGTACTTTTGGGAGTGTAGCCCTGCTGTTGGGAAGGATGTCCAATATGAATACTGATAATTTTTTATATTCTTTGGAACACCACAGGCAAAGCATATAATGGTCTTTATTTGGAGTAGTGGGACCTTTCAAACTAAGATGCCTGATTTGATTGAATCCTTGTAATTATTCTGCAGTTTTAGTAATAGGCTTTAATGGCACTGTTTTCATTTGGCAGACAAAGACTGTAGGTATCTTTCATTGAGGGAAAGAACTCAAAGATCACCCATGTATTAGCAGCTAAATGTAAAAACTCTTCTGTGCTCCAGGGTTCATCCAAGAAGACTACCTGCGGGAGCTGCTGACCACCATGGGGGACAGGTTCACAGATGAGGAGGTGGATGAGCTCTACAGAGAGGCCCCCATCGACAAGAAGGGCAATTTCAACTACATCGAATTCACGCGCATCCTGAAACACGGAGCAAAAGACAAGGATGACTGAGCAAATCCCTGGATACCTGCAGATGATCTCGACAATTTTGTTTCTTTTTAACAGTTTCTTCCTGATAGAACTTGTTGCATGCATTTAGCTCCAAAGCTTTTGTCTTTTTCAATATATTTATCTATTCCAGGCCATTTAGGCACATTTGCACCTGTAATCAGACTGGAAGCAGGGAAAATATTGTGAGGGAAAGGCTACAGGACAAACATTCCCTGAAGTTTTGATAGTCCAGGAAAATAATCTCAATGTTTCTGGTTTAGCTGGATTTTTACATTTTTGTAATAAATGCGATTTTGAAATAAAGATTGCTATATAGATAAAATACCTCAAAATCTTTTGTGAAGAATGACATTTCTATTACATATTTACAAATGCAGGTGTGTTCATTGTATTTTTCTTGCAGTTGGAAGTCAAGCTAGAAAACTCATTTTCATAGTGTTTTGTTCAGTGTCACAGGGTTCTAAAATGCTCCTAGCAGCATCTGCTGGAATCTTTAAAAATGCAGCTGCAGAAGTATTTCATCTCAGGTTTTTGAAGTGGAACCTGAGTACTGTGTAAGTAGTTAACCAAAGAAATGGTTAGGGGAGACTTAAAATTGCCTCGTGGCCAGCAGAGAACTTGTGATTCTTAAGCAGATACAATGCCCAGCTTTTGCTTCCTTTTAATACTGGTGGGTTTTCTAGCAGTACTTTCATGTCAAAGTGTGCATTCTTCTTTGCTAAGTAAGGGGGAATTAGACATATTTTTTCCCTTCTGCTCAAGGAAGTTTGTGCAAAGAAATCTATGCTGGCAGTAATTAACAGCAATACATGCCCAGAAAATGTATATAAAGCTTTATTTTTCTACAACTAATTCATTTGCATGTGAAAATGTGTGCTGAGTCATCCTGAGAATTAACTTGATAAAACCATATAGGTGCTGAAGTTGCTCTCACTTTTTAAAATACCATACATACTCCTCAGTTATATTGGTAAGATGCCTTTTAACCAAGCACAGTCAGTCAGAACTGGTTGCACTGATGATGTCTCAAATACAAAGAAAAAAGGAGGATTGTTCTGTTAGTATGACCATGCTCTTCTGTGTGCCTCATTCTCTTGGCTACTGCAAGTTAGAAAGCAGGAGGAGAATTTATTTTGCTTATGTATTTATCAATTAATAGAATGACCTCTTATCCAGAAAGCTTGCCCTCAGCTGTATCACATGACTTAAGATCCCAAGGAGTAGGAATTCAGCACCAAGGATTGTAAAGGCTCTGACAGCTTATCCTGTAAGGTGGGTTTGTCTCATTCCATGTGTGATAGCATGAAGGCTTGGTTACGTAATCTTGTTTGTGTTCCCATATGGCAACTCTGGAAGATATTCTGGCTTCAGATTTGTAAATAATGTGACAAAGTATACTCAATTGGCATATTTGGACTTTTTTTAAAATTTTTTTATTCCAGGGTGGTTTTTTCCATTTAACAGGCTTAATTAAAATTGAGTTTTCAACCATTTCTTTTCCTGGTTTTGTGTTTTACGTGCTAACAAACGTAGCCTCAGTTTTTCTCCCATCCCCACATTATGTTCTACAGTACTTCAGGTTGCCACAGCTGCTCGTTTTTTTTAAAGTTTACTTTTTAACTTATCTTGCTGCTCTTCAGTAATGGCTGCTGAGTTATTTCTCCATGTGACACCTGCGAGGTTCTAGGAAGCAGTTTACAAGTATGCATGGAAGTTTTCACCAGCAGTGCCATGTGACAAAGACAAGAGAGTTGTCTTTGATTTAGGAAACTGTCTTGTTGAAATGTTGCTATGTAACATTAGGCTGGAAAACAAGTTAAGCTGTCACTTCTTTAGATCGATCTTGTCACCTCTCTGCAATTCAGTACTGTGTGTGTACATGCAAGCAGCCTGCTTGAAGGACAGATGTAACATACTGATTATTTTTTCCCTTTGAGTGTCTAAATGGCATTAAGATTCAGAGAGCAGTTTACTTTTGTTAGGAGCACTGGATTCCTAAACGCTTCTTTTCCTGATGCTGTTTTCTCTGTAAATGTTAGGTGCTGGTATGTTACACTGAGTAAGTGGCAGGTGTGTCAGCTGTATTTTTCGTGCTGGAAGTTGTGAGTTTAAAATTGTAAATATGACCTACATAAAAGAGAACCTAGTATCCTTGAGAGGAAATTGTCCCCATCAAAAATATTCTGCTTTCTGAACAGCCAGCTGAAATGTGGGGTGTAGCTTGTCATCTTGGATGCTCCCTCTGAGTAGAGAGTGAGACGGAATTGTATGGATGCAAAGATACCTGCTCAGGAAGCTGTGTTACTGTGAAATAATGTCTCAGGATGTGAGAATATAATGCCAACCTTCAAGTTCCAGTTTCCCTGTTTGTTTTTTTTTTATTGTAGGAGACCAGTTAAGCTGAAAGTGGGCACAAACCCCTTAAACGCTGAGAGGCTACAACGGCAACAGCCCCAGCCAAGAGACCATTTAAGAGCATCAGATGTTTTTTGTAGCTAGGCAGGGAGGAATGTGACAGCTGAGGTTGTGTGCCGAGGGCTGTGGGGATGTGTCATCAATAATTCACTTCCAAAAATAAAAATAACTTTGGTCACTGAAACAGATTAAAATTCTGATGACTTAGCCTAAGCATTTTGCAGCCAAAATCTTGGAACCTAATCTTTTCTCCCTCGGGTTTCATATATAGCAGTCTCCAAACTCCACACCAGATTAAGCTTATGATGAAAAACTATTTTCCTAAGCTCATGCACACATTTAATAGTCTTACATCTACAGTGATCTATAATGCCCCATGAAGCAGTACTGAAAAGCAGTGATTTATTTTACATGACCCACTTACCCTGTTCTAAGGCTATAAACACAGAGGTCAAAATGAAGCCGAAGAGCAACTGAGGCTGCACAAGAAACCTCCAAAAAGGATCATGTTTGTGTCGAGTGCTGCCAGGGGATGCTTGCCTGCTACCTTTTCTTCCCCACTCTGTTGCTGGAGATAAAGGTAATGTGCAACATTTTACATTGTTTCTGCTCTTTATTTAAGCAAATAAACCCATCCTTATGGCACAGTGATCAGATGACTGACGCATTTCACAACGTGAAGGCAGCCTGTTACACTAGCTCAGCAACTAGGGGATGTCACAGAGGTGGTGTCCCTACACTCCAGATCAAGGATCTGTTTCACCACTGACCTAAGGACTATCTTTGGATCGCTTGTTTCTAGGATCCCTGTCAGATCTGGAGAAATGAATGCAGCACAGCGGCCCCATCCTGGCACAGGGCATCAGTGACAGCATGCCTTTGTGTCCTGACACCTGCATTCGATCCAAAAGCTGGAAAATATCTGAAATCTTGTCATCACTTATTTCTCAGGGCCTTTTCTAGTCTGGACTGTTACTAACCCATTTGGGATGTTCCTGGGGAATTTCAAACAACAATAAATGCAAAGATATTCTGACAATGTAAATCCAAATAGTGGGTGAGTAACAATCAAAGTATAGTCAGGAACATTTAGATATCAGCAGTTAATCTTCTCTTGGTATTGCTTATGCACCCATGCTCCTATTTTGGCTTCTTACTTAATTTTTCAAAACCCTCTGGTCATTTTTAGGTAACTTTCTCCTTTGAAAAAATGATTTAGGATTACAGTAACTCAGAAACAGTATCACAGTAACTAGTAACAATACAAAGGCAAAAAGAACTCAAGTAAATGCCTCTTAAAATGCAGCTTAATTTTAAGTTATCATTAACTACTGGAAAGTAATACTGGGGGAGGGAAAACCCCTCCACATGGCTTTTTTTTTTTTTTCCTCTATGAGCAGCAACTTCAGAGAGATCACTGTTTTCCCAAACTTTTGATCTACTAGATAGAAAACTTCCCATCTTAAAAAGAGAAAAAGGTGGCAGCACATGGCTGCTTTTCCTATTTTTCTCTGCAGCCCATGGGTAAAAACACTGCCAAGGAATGTTTTCAGACCAGAAGTGCGATATTCCCTAGAGACCATACATAACAGGCCCTGCATCACAAGACTTAAGGGGTCAGGCAGTTTTTATCAATGTAATAAATCTGTGGGAAGATGTTTACATATTTCTCAGCAGCACGCACTTAACAGGAGAGCAGGAAACCAAACTGACCTCCTGGAAAATCCCAAGTGCTTGCTGCACGCAGACTCCTCTGCCATGCAGCTGTGATTCAGACCCATGGTAAAGCAGCCTTGCACTTTGATAAAGCCTGAAAGTCAGTTACAAATACTACAGGATTAGGCAGGTCAAGACTGACTTTGATGGTGCCACGCTATGCTCCCTTAGGCACCCATATTAGTCAGTTTACTGTTCTTGTAAATTGCTTCGTTTGGCAAGGTTTATTTAATCCTTAATCCTCACTGTGACTATTTTAGGGTATCACTGAGTACAACCTCACTAAATACTGAACTCAACTTTGGTTTGTTTTTTAATTATGAATTGGGAGTTAAAAGAAAGCATTTCACAATAATTTCCAGCCTGTGCCAAGCATATTCAAGTGAGTGGGTGTAAATTGAGGCCTGTAAGACCTGTCTTAGTATGTGCTAAAATAGAGCTGGCATCAGACAGAGTTACTTGAACCTTCACTTAGCCTTTTATCTAACAGGCACTGGGGTTTTTCCCTCTTTTCAGTTCTTCCTTAATTTTGAGCTAACCACAAGTGGTAGTAGCAACTCTAACGACAAGCCCTAATGCAAGTGGTAGTGGCAAAATATTCTCACCCCCAATAAGAAGTATGTTGATTTTGAAATTGCTCCACCAGCCAACCAAACTCGCACAGGCATCAGCTGATAAGAAAACTGATAGCAGCTTACTTCTCATGTGAAACACCTGACTAAATATGCTGCTTCTCATTTTCTGGGTAAGTTTTAAGACACTATTTTAGACCTATGGCCAAGCGTTGAGCACACTTCATTTTCTTACATATTTGTACATACACATTGTCAGACAGATACAAACTCTAAGACACAAGGAGAGAGCACATATGTACATCCTTAGGTTCAGCAGAATTAATTACATCTGTTTGAAAGATTGGGGGTCTTCAGCTCTCCTTACTAAGAATATCTATCAACGCTTATTTGTGCATTTCAGTTCTCCACTTTATGGAATCACAGTGTCTGGCAATGCTCCTGATTAAAACTAGTGCGATAAGAGCTGAAAACCCCACAAAGACTTAGCTAGAATTGTTGCAGCTTACCAGCTGGGATAAAAAACAAGGGATGGATATACAGCACAAGAGCCAGAACAATGACTTTGATGATAGAAAACAGGGAACAAAAACCCAGCAGGAACCAACAGCCCAACAGCCAAAGATGTACTTTTCAACATTTAGTTGAGGTTTTTCATTTGTGTTGTTTGGGTATAAAGGACTTTGGATCTGGGAATGCAAGGAGTATCATGTCTGCTGAGTAAAGTCCCTCGATACTCTGTCAAACACATTAGTGCCCATTCATATAGTGACTGAGATGCAGTTTTAAATAAATATATTGAAGTTTGTTTTCTCCTGTTTACAACATTTCATAGACTGACTGCATTTTATTTATGTTCCATTAAATATCTGTGCTTTATCCTTCGACCTGCTACATCATTGTCATACAATGCTCTAGAGAACTCGTATTCTTCCCTCTTCTTCAGCCAGGTACATGGGAAGTTACTAGAAAGTCAAAACTGTGCTATTTTTAATTTTCAGTATGGAGAAAGAATATGTGTTTCTTCTATAGGCTCCACTACATTCTCTGAGAACCTTTTTTTTCCATGCTTCAGCATGCACTGTGTGGCAGGGACCACCTGGGAAAGCAGTAACCATTTCTATTCATGAGGTCAATGAATGAAAACAGGGAATAACCTGCAGTCCAAGGCCCTCCAAGAGACTCAAGTGAAGCCACAAGTTCAGAACCCCTTCTTTAACTCATGACTCCTCAAATGTATTTCCCCTTGGATCACAGCACTGGAGTTATTTTTGGAGAAATTCCAGAAAACTTTGTAACGCTCTCAGCATCTCAAAAAGAGTGACAGTGACTGTCACTCTGACTGATACTGCACTGCACTTGGTATAGCTAGACAGAGGCAACAGATGCCAGCTGGAATCAGGGAAGAAGGGATGGAAAGGCAGAGGGATGAGCCAAAATACCAGGCAAAGCAACTGACAGACAAAATGCTTTTGTTAAATGATAGTTTAGACCTAGAACTTAGATGGATATGTTTAATTTTGTCTCTACTGTCAATACTTAATCTCCATTAATTAACATTTGCTGAACAGTGAGAATATGCTCGGGAAAAAAAATCTCCTAACTGCAAAACCTTTGTTATAAGTGCATATGTGTTGTCCAATTATCCAATTAAAAAAAAAAAAAAAAAAAAAAAAAAAAAAAGAAGAATTTTTAATTAAAAAAATAA
>VWYP01022830.1:25340-72916 GCA_013400435.1 Pycnonotus jocosus
TGCACCAAGCTGGTATAATATAAGCCAATATTATGTTCTAACATTAAAGCAATAAATCTCATATAATTAACATTTTCCTGGTGTCCAACCAAATTCTCCTCTCTTCCAGATAAATTTAGTATAAGTTATCTCTTGCTTCTTCCTGTTCTGAACATCTGCAGGAGAAAGGTGTGGGGGGGGAACCCCTCGTCTCCCTTTCTTCCTTAACATTACACTTTAACCATTTTGTTTCAATATGATTACTGTTTCAATTTCGTCAGCACCAATCATACCTAGTTACTACACCTTCCACTCAGCTTTCACACAATTTTAATTCTTAATGTGGAAAACACACATCTGCTTTCTCATCTAGTCTCTCTCCTCAGACCCTTTTGCTCCTTGTGTACATCCTCAGTCTTACTTGGGATGGCCAAGGGTATGGAATGGCTTCTGTACAAGAAAAACTACCTAAGTGGGACTCACTGCCGCAGCTGATACAAGAACACACAAGAGCTTTCTAGAAGGAAAAGAAACACAGAAGAAGTGGACACACAATTCAGCCTTAGTATTTCTTCCAATACAAAGTCTAGAGCATAGAATGAACACTGGAATAGGTACGGTCAAGGTTAGCAAGGTGCAGTTTTTCATGCAACAAATGACCTTGCAAAGGGTTCCAAAAACACCTGCAGAGTATATTGCGGATGCTAAATTTACATCAAGTCAAGGATTACGTTAGGCAAGTTCATCAAAGAAGCTCATTATGGGTTACTAAATAGCACATCTGGCTCAGGGTAGCTTATCCCTCCCTGAACTAAAAATAGTAGATATTGGGAGAGCATTCTGGGAAGATATCGTAGGCTACCTTGATTTTTATTCTTCCCTAAATACCCACAAATGGCCACTGCTGCTGCCCTCCCCAAAAGAACAGGCTCAAGACACTCCATATGCTCTTCCTCCTCCAAAAAGAACATGAAGTATAGAGAAAGAGATTTTTTTTTTCCCCAAAAAAGTACGATTCCAAATTTTGGGTTAAAAAAAAATCCAAAACAATAAAACTGTTCAGTGTCCTGGTAGGGAAGATCTCATAGCATCTACTATTTCTTGAGGGTATCCAGGAAATCAGTAGATCCATCCTGGTGGTGCTTCAACCTAGAAATGGAAAAAGCAAATGCTGGGCTTCCCCGTCCCCAGCGCCAAGACTTTTTTGCCAAGACTTTGCTCCCTGCCTTCCACATCCAGAATCCACATGTTTTTGCAGAGATGAGCACTGGTGAGCTGGTGAGCACTGGTCTAGGCAGACTTTTACAGTTGGCCAGTGCTGCCATTCCTGTAACATTCATTAGATTCATAAAGAAAAATCATATGACACGGACTGATTCTGCTTCATTAAGCAACCAAGTTAATCACAGATACGTGCACTGCTACTGTAACTCAGCAAAGGTGGGGAAATAGAATCATAGAATTGTTGAATGTTGGAAAATATTTCTAAGATCATCGAGTTCAACTGTTAATAGAAAGAATTAAATGAAAGGAGGGAAAAGGTTTACTGTAAATTGCTCACTGTCTGTAGCAGCCTTAAAACTTAAGTATGGAACATAATTTTGAAGGGGTTTTGACAATTCAAATAAAACAAGCATTTTAATGGCACTGAATCATTGAATATTCCAGATAGAAAGGATAGGAACAATTAATTAATTTTGCTTAAAAGGGCTTTTTCTTAAACAACACTGATGCAAATGAGAAAGAAGAAGGAAGTAATGAAGGAAAGAAGGAGAAAGAAGAAAAATTAAAGTCAAGAGCTCAGCATTTTTTTTTAACCATAATTTCAGAAAACCAACATTTCATTCTTTTCTGAATGTTTCATGCACAGCTCTCAGGAAGCACCACACTCACAAAAGAGACCCTTACTTTTTTCCCTTTTCAACATTTATGTCAATGACTTTAAAAAAATTCCTCCAAATATTATAAAAGGCAAAACAAATTTTTCTTTTCCCTTTAAATTTCTTTGTTGCTATGATGAGTGCTGTAATCAAGTAAAATCAAACCATTTCTAAAAGCATTACTTAGATTTACATCAAACAAAAAAATGGTCAGCCTGTAGGAACTGCTTCTCATTCCACCATGATGCAACAAATTGGAGATAAAAGCTTTAAGAGAGAGGCACACACTGACATGCAATTTTGTCATTAAGAACTGATCTCATACTGGGCAAGTAATACTAGTGTACCTTTCCCCACACCTGCAGAAGTTAAACACTGAGAACAACACACACGGTGACAGGTATCATGTAACACCCTTTTAATAGCATGAAAAACAATACAAGACAGAGTGGCATGTTTGCAGTAGTGGTTCAATTTAAAGTAACTGATGAAAGAAGTTTAAATTAAGATATCAGATAGCTTTTCATAATTAAATTTCAACACACAATTCAGTTGTTCAGCAATATCATGGAGTATTTTATTAACTGTCTTAACATCTTGATATTTCTACTGCTTTTCTGCCCACTCATATTTTGCATGTAATTACTTTGAAACTATCTGCCACATCTAGAAAATAGAGAACTTTTTACCCAAAACTTTTTTTCATTAATAGGCTTTCAATTTAGCAAAGTTTAGTCTTAGCTTCTATTGCACTTTGAGGCAAACTTTAGAAGAGTGATATTAAAATTAACTGGGGAAGTATAAACTAATTAGGCCAAATTCTCAGCCCTCATGAAATAACTTGATTTGAAAGGAGAGCAGGGAAAGAAAGTCGGGCCTCTTGGCAATTAAAACGTCTCCCTTCAAATTTGAGACTGCAACTTCTAGATTACATATTAATAGATTGATTACATATTAATAGATTACATGTTAATTTCAGTAAGTCCAGTGGTAAAAATGTAGTTCATTTACATTTATATATATAATTGATAATTTCAGCAAAAGCTTGTATGGCTATTTTTTCCTTTCACAGAACGATCAAGGTCAGAAGAGACCTTTGGTCCAACCATCAACCCAGCACCATCATAATCCTCAAGTGCCACATGCAGACACTTCTTGAACATTTCCAGAGATGGTGACTGCACCACTGAGCTTGGGCAACTTACTCTAGTACCTGGCCAATGCCTTTCCTCCTTAGGAGTTCTTCTTTTTGAAGAATCTACACCAACAAAGCCCACGGCAGGTAGGAGGGGGATTCAAAGAATGATGATCTGCCAGTGCAGCTTTCCCGTCTGACTGCTTCAGGACCTTTTTGTGCGCTAAACAACAGTTTTCTTGAGGCAAAAGCTATTTATGTGGAACTTCAACAAGCAACATGGGGATAAGCATTCCCTTCGGAAAATTTTAAAAACATACAAGCAGGCTAAAACTGAATGGCTTCTGAAGTCATTTCAGACACCATCCCCCTACACTAAAAACAGCTGGTACCTCAATTTATTTGAGATCCTACATCAAATGATGAATGGGAAAATAAGTGTCATCCTTTTTCACTACGAAAATATATGCAGAAACAAATCCTCCAAGTGGCCTTACAACCTACGGCTGAGAGAGGCATTCAGCCTGGCTCCTGCGGGAGCACCCACTTAGAAGACTTTAAGATGCAATCTGGAATTCTTTTGATCCCTCGAGCAAAACACGAGGAAGACCGAAGGTAAGGATAACACCTCACACCTGCTAAGCCGGGCAGGACGTTCCCGCAGGATGAGGAGGCCTCCTTCACCTCTCCAGTGTGGCACCACCGTGTGAACCTGGGCACGCCGCGGGCGCCGGCACCGCCCGCAGGAGCAGGGAACACGCTCCACCTTCAGCGTGCGGAGGTTTTACGTACACAACAGGAAAACCGCACGGGGAGCTCTCGCTGACCGCAGAAGCCCCGCGGAGCTCCGTCCCCACGGGCTGTCTCCATCCCTCCCCTGCAGGCGGCGCCCGGCTCCCAGCGCCGGCCGCTTCCCCCGGGATGCTCCAACGCGGCCGAGGCGGGGGGCGCAGGGAAGCGGCCGCGGGGCCGTGCCGAGCCGGCCGCCGCCCAGGGAAGCCGGGACGGGCTGCGATCCCTAAGGAAAACCCCCGGCTGCCGTCTCGCTGTCATCTCGCCGTCTCTCCCTGCACTGGTCCCCACCCGCGGCCCGGCAGCGCGATGGTTTCTCCGGGAAGCGCTGGAGCATCCGCCGGTGCCGCTTCCTCCCTTCCGCGTCTGCCGCGTACCGGGTTCCCGCAGCCACCGCTGGGGTAAGGGTGCTTACAGGACTAAAATTGAAGTTACTTTACGTCTTGTAATAATGACTCTTTTTCTAGTTTGTCAGTCTGTCTTTCCTTTACCCATATTTTCTGCTTCTCTTTTTCTCTTCCTGAAAATATTAGGGAAAATACGTTCTGATGAGCGGAAATGAGGGTGCGTTAGAGGCGCGCTGTAACATTAAATCGTGGTACTTTTTCCTTTTTAAAATCCTAACTCAGATCTTGCTGCATTTGCCGTGTTTCCTTCTCTCCCTAGTGTCAAAAAATCAACATGTCTAGCAAAAAGGCCAAGACGAAGACCACCAAGAAGCGCCCTCAGCGCGCCACCTCCAATGTATTTGCCATGTTCGATCAGTCGCAGATCCAGGAATTCAAGGAGGCCTTCAACATGATCGACCAGAACAGGGATGGCTTCATTGACAAAGAGGACTTGCACGACATGCTCGCCTCCCTTGGTAACGTGCCCGTGCTGTTCATGCTTGCCAAGCAAATTTGGGCTGCAAAAATCAAAATACCGAGTTTGAGATATGAGAGGTGTCTGTTTGTATTAACACTACTGACATTGCTTTTTCAGTTTGAAAGCTGAACCAAGTATGAATCCCTTTATTTATAGGAAAGAATCCAACGGATGAATACCTGGATGCCATGATGAATGAGGCCCCGGGCCCCATCAACTTCACCATGTTCCTCACCATGTTTGGTGAGAAGTTAAATGGCACCGACCCAGAGGATGTAATCAGGAATGCTTTTGCTTGCTTTGATGAAGAAGCAACAGGTATGTGGGTGCAACTTGGCTTGGCAGGGGTATGGCTGGGTTTTTATGTTCATTATGTGGGTTTCTAAACAGTATGCTGATTGTTGCACCTTTATAAATTAAATATGGTGTGGTAGTCCTAGATGGCATATTCTGCTAAATTACTGAGTAAGAGTAAAATCTGTGTCAGTACTGAGGACTAGTAGGACTGTTCTTCTGTAAAGCTTTGAAGAAGAGTGCTTTAACTGGGCAGTGTGTATGTTCCTCAAAGCGTAAGATGTATTTGCTCTAAGATGAGGAATTCAAATCAATAATGTGTGATTTTTAGTGCCTCAAAAGGTAATGATGGGAAATCTGTCATACAACTAAGTTTGTCTCGCCTCTGCAGTAGGTCTGAGATGCATCTAAATTCTTCAGATGTTCAATATTTCAAGACACACTATCCAGACTTCATAAAGTCTTACAAACCCTCATCTGGCTGAGCGTTCTTCATGGCTCTGAGGACAAATGTCATGCCCTCACCTGCAGCTCTGTTTGCTTTCAGATTGCAGGAAGGGCTGCAGTCTTAGTGGTCCAAAGATAAAATCCGGGTGGTGTGTAGAAGGCAGAAGTGACAGCTTGGACTGACTTGGAAAGCAAGATGAAGGGAGAGAGTAAAACACAGAGCTCAGTTTTACTATATCAGATTTCCAAGGTTGTGCCTGTAATCTTGAGGTTAGAGTTCATGCTTTTATGTGTTTATTCACCTAGGGTAAGGTTCCTGAGAAGTGTGTAGTAACTGGTGATGAATTCATAAGACATTTCTGTGGAATTACAGAGTATCAGTGCTTTGATGTGCTGTGAACTTGTCTTACTGGCTCACACTGAAATTATGTAGTCTCTGTACTAGAGATGACACTGCAGCTACACGTTTGATGACAACTGTCCACCACAATATTTGAATCTAACCAGTCGATCTATGCTCTGCACTTTTCCAAGGATATCATTCAGTTTCAAATATTTTTCAGCTATTTTCAGTCTGTGTATTTTTAGCACCTTTTGCCTTTTCAAAGAGCATCTCCTTCCTGCTGAGGTGTAGGTAAACAGGCTTTCTGTTGGTAAGGCCTTTTCAAATGTTAATCGACTTCCTCCCTCTCAAGGGAAATCTCTTTACCATCTCCTAGAGAAGGAAGTTGTGTTAGTAGGTTAATTATTTTCTCTCCACAGGTAGTTTGACTCACTGTGCTACAGTGGGTTATTTTTGTGTGCACCAAAACAAAAGCCTGTGAATTACAATATAAAGAAAATGGTTGTGCTACCAGTTCTTCGGAACAGAAACTTCTGTGTCTGTCTAAACAATAAGTTACTAGTTTAGGCACCCATATACTGATATAGATTGATTTTTATATCTCTCAGTTCTGTGTGGTAAATGTTTTAGTCTAGTCCTACAATGATTTGAGGATACTAGTGTGTTCTACAGTCTGTTTTGTGTCTTATGCCATCCTCAAATTTTAACCAGGAAACATGTGAGATAGTCATTCTGTTTTATTGAGTTTTGATTCCTAATAGTCCAAATGAAGTCTTCAAAATAACATGTGAAGTATTTGTAGGATCCATGTTATGTTAATCCTTTCTTAATTTTATCCTCTTAGGTGGCTTCTGATCAGTTGGTTTCTTTTAAAAATGTACAAGAGCATTTCCAGCTATATAAAACTCTTTTAATTCTTTTTTTCATTTCATGGTCTCCACATGTGTGTTTGTTATAGGCCTGATTTTCTAGCTCTGCATCAGTGTAGGTCTTTCGAAAGGGAGTAATACAAATCAGATCCTATAGATAAGGATATGGTTATGTCATACTTGTTAGGTTTAACTTATATTTCCTATACTGCCAACCTAGTTGGATATGTTGCTTCAGCATTACTATCATGTGTAGTGCTATGGAATTGGTATAAAAGTGAGATCTGTCTGCATTTGGAGTATTTTTATCTGGTCTTTGATCTTGCATTGTCATCTGCTTTGTGCTGCCTGCAACAGGCTGAATCGAGTTTTGCTTCATTTATTTATTACTCCCCATCCACAGCTGAAGCTGTGTGGGAGGGAGAGGAGCCCTGTTTGCTTTACAATTTGCTGCTGATAAAACCTGTGGCATATTCCTGGTCTGGCAGCCCAGTTCAGTGTTCAAACAACTACCTATTCAGACAGGGGTAATTAAGTTCTTGAGGTTAAACTTGCAGCACCGAAGGCCTTGCATTTTTTGAATACTAATCATTATGTCATGTCTCATCACTGCTTGGTCTCTGTAGGACAGCAGAATGAGTGTCTGATGTGTTTAGCTGCCTTTTTCCTCTTCTTTGTGCCCATCTTCAAAGAGAGAACTCCGAGGTTTCACCCTATTAGGATGGGCCTGGCTAGCTGAACATTCTCCCCATTTTGAAGTAGAAGATTGCTGCTAGCCTTCTTCATTTGCAGTCAGTAGCCGATGGCTAGTCTGCACTGGGATATGGTGCTGTTTTCATTAGCATATGTTGACATCCGTTTTTTTTTTCCCTTCCTCCAGCATACACCACCCCCGTGCTAATTTGTCATGCTCATTGACTGCTTTTTGGTTCCCTGATTCCTTGTTTGGTTTTGTCTCTCTGATGAACTCTGCTTAACTTATGCGACTCTCTTTCCAAAGCAGCACTTTTTTACCACATTCTAATTGAATCTACATTAGTTGATGTAGGTGTCTACATATGATTTCCAGCTGTTTCACAGAGTTTACTTTCTTACTCTTCTTTTTGGAACCTACTTCAACCTCATCTGTTCTGTTACTGACATTTTTCCAACTAAAGTTCAATAACCAATTTCTTTCTCAAATGAAGCAACTATTGTGCTGCTAAATGTAAGACTGGTTGTATTTCAGCATTTAGAAGTTTCTGCATTCTATTGTTTACCCTTTGTTATGCATATTTCCGTTTTCATCTCTACATTTTCCTAGAATTATTTGGCAGCTGGTGGTTCTGCCTGTCTCTTGAAATAGAAATAGCAGAAGATACCTAGAAACTGCTCCTTTATATATCTTTGTTAACTTCCTCAAAAATCTACTGCTCTTTTAGCATAAAATAAATAATACATCCTACTCCTTTTTTTTTTTTTTTTTTTACTGGGTTCTCCACCTTTACCTCTCCACCATAAACATTCTTCCTGCCTCCTGAGCTAACTTGCTCAGTCCTGTCTGAAAGTCTCTTCTGTTATAAACTCGTTCCCTGGATGCTTGCCAGGAGTTCACTGTATCCACATAAACTGCCTCCAGCAACAGTGTTGTGCAGCACTGAAGAGCCAGAGTGGTTATTTAGTCCCCAGGGGAAACTAGTTTATAGAGGATGTGCAAATATATCTAATTAAGGTAAGAAAAATATAGTTCATTTAAGAGAACTGCTTGTATAATGGAGACTAGCACTGACAGGAACTTGTTTTTCCACTTTGAGCCGTTGAAGATCAGTAGATGGAAATAAGTGTTATTATACCACAGCAGGTCAGGCCCTGTCTTCAAAAATCTGTATGAAATGCATTAAACTTCCTTTCCCTTTGCACTCAAGGAATTTCTTTAGAATTCAATTAAGGAACTTTTTGGGCTCTGTGCAAATGCAAATGTAATACATTACATGCTGCACTGGTTAATTGCCTGTCTGTTGGCATGTCTGTGCTGCTGCTTTTGGAGACCCAGCTAAGAGGCTCAGCCTCCCTTCTGCATTTCTCTCTGCATGTCTCATTGCAGGGTTCATCCAAGAAGACTACCTGCGGGAGCTGCTGACCACCATGGGGGACAGGTTCACAGATGAGGAGGTGGATGAGCTCTACAGAGAGGCCCCCATCGACAAGAAGGGCAATTTCAACTACATCGAATTCACGCGCATCCTGAAACACGGAGCAAAAGACAAGGATGACTGAGCAAATCCCTGGATACCTGCAGATAGCACCTTTAATTTTTTTTTTTTCTTCTCACTAATTTTATTTCTCAAGATCTGGGGTTTTTTTTTTCTTTTTTTTTTATTGTTGGGACCTTTTACATACATTTCTAGCACTGCAGCTTCTTCCTCTGTGGATCCTAAGGCTGCTTGGGCACACCTGCACCTTTGTAATAAGACTGGAAAGTGGCAGGGAGAGAGAGGACAGCTGACAGTGATAGAAGTTGAGGGGCAAAGATCAGAGAGTGTGGAGGCCCAGGTAAAAATGTCAGTGCTACTCATCCTAGCTTGATTAATTTTACATTTTTAGTGATAATTTTTCAGCTAAATCATTGTCTACTAAAAGCATAATTAAAATTTTCATGCAAGAAGTATAATGTTTCTCTAATGATATCTGTAAATATTTTTGCAACTGTATGCAGTCATATTGTTACCTATTTTTGCCTTAAAAATTATGCATAAGTCACTTAAGTATACTGATGTTTGTACTTCAGCAACTGAGTATTTCACCTGCTACTGTGAGCATACACATGAAGAAGAAATTCCCATCCCTCAAATTTTAGTGTATTGTAAATTAATCATTTCTGCAACACTTGCACATTAAACATTTTAAATCTTATGGATGTAATTGAGCATGTGTTTTACCACCTCAGTGCCTCCACGTCTTGCCACTGAGTACTTTATTAATACCACTTTTAAGAACTTAAAATGTAAATCTTAGTGGGTTTTAAAAACAAGGTATCATATATGGGTAGAGTTGCTTGAACGATGCTTCTTACCAGATCTGTGGGGCTGCTGATACTGAATTAATGACATTTCATTGCAACCATTTATTATATCTTTCTTTTATCTTTCTGGTTTTTTCAAAGCATGGTAAGAACAGGGCTGTATGAAAGAAGAAGGAAGGTGTGCTGTCTTTGTCCTTCTTGTTTTCTGTCTGAAAATGTTATTCTTGGTTTTTAGATGAAACAATATACACTATATTTTTAAGACCTCCTGCTCTGAGTGGTGTTTTGGGTGTGTGAGACTTGAGGCATTCCTTTTTGTTCCATTTCTCATAGCTGTATTCTCTATAGTTTTTGTGGTATGGAAGGCATGGCAGATTTGCTAGAGTGTTCTGAAGCAATTTTGCCATAATCGGAATGCTTGTGGTCCTGCGGTTTTTTTGTCTTGAGAGAAAGGATGATCAGAACTGACACTTCTAGGAATTACATTGTTAATCCCTTCAGAATTTACATTACAAAATTAAGAAAAGTCATTTGGCTGAGAGCATTTTGCTGTTTCTTGGTAGGCTGCTGTTGCGAACTGAACTTTTAAGAAATGTCACCAGAGGACAGTGATGAAAGCTCTGAAACTCCTGCTCTACCTCAGTCCCAGGGAGCTTTGGCGAGGCGTGGGAGCTGTGCACACGGGATGACCCGATCCCTCTGACTGGGTCTGTAGAAAGAGCATGGAAAGGCAGAGAGGGGGGAAAAGGTGCTGAATAGAATCCGCACAAATCCAAATGCTTCATTATGTTTTCCCTCTGTCGCGGCTTTTTTTTTTTTCCCTCCAGAAAAATACTTGCGTTCGGAGGGGGCAGAGATTAAAAACTCGAGCAAGAATTTGTGTAAACTATCAGTGCAGTTAGTAGCGATTTTGATGCTGCTGAAGGAGGCGAAGGGCTGCGGCCACCGGCTGGGGCCATCCCCGGAGCCACCAGGAGGTGGCAGCACAGCTCCCGGCCCGAGCGCCGCTGTGACGGGCGAGCGGCTCCCACCCCAATGTTTGTTGGTTTTAGTTGGGGCTTTTTGGTTCGTTTGTTGTTTTGGGGGGGTTTTTTCAGTCCTGAAAAGCTCGTTTAGTGTGTCGTGCATAGAGGGAAAATATGCTGTGTTCCCACAGAAGTCTTGTTCCTGCCACAGCAAAGGCTAATGGTGCCAGGAGTTTTTTCACATTGCAGCTCTTGCACATGTTGAATTTTTGGCCCTTTAATCAAATTCGTTCATTACAGAAGAGAGTAAAACGAGGCTTCTGCAAGCCGTTGTTACAGGCCTACATGCACAAACACGCATGTGGTGTGTGTTTGGCAAAGATTGGGTTTCAAAAGGACTTATGGCCTTCCTTGTAACTCAAACCAGAGACATTGCTCCTGCATTTCACTTCTCAGTATCTCAGTGAGTGCTCTTCTTCTTTTGTTAAGATTAGCTTTGAAAAAAACTACCCCAAATTCAAATGTATATGTTTGCATAACTTTATTTACATACAAAAGACTAAAACCTGTGATATAAACTAAACTGCTGGGGCTCAGAGTGAGGCAGCTGGTATTTACCTACAGCAATAAATGCCAATTGGTAAAGCCCAGTGCTTGCTTAAGGGCCAGGGCTGTGTTGCTGTATAGCAACACCTATATGCCATTTGGCCTTGAGATGACTTGTGGCTCACTAATACTATTGTTCTCAGCCTTGCCTTCGGCAGAATCCTGGTTTTACTCTCTCGACTTTAATGGCATTTAATGTTCTCATAAAAACATGTCAGAGAGAATGATAAAAATGGATTTTTGGTGTGTAATTCAGAGGCCTGGGATTTCTCTTGCAAAGAAATTTTAAACCCCTGCTCAGCTCTGATGCTGTGGGTGCCTTAAAGTCTGTGTGTGTCTGGAACAAGCAACACTGGTTTTATAGACTAATTGCAGTTCTTAGTCCTGGCAAAATCATTCTCAGTAAGAGCCACAGAATTTTCAAGTGTTCTCACTGAAGTGGGTCAGCAGAACATGAAGGCATTTGTCATGGGATGTCTTTCTCCTTTTATTTTTGTTATTAATTCAGCTGTTTTGTAGATAGGTCACTTGAGTGGAGGGCGGGAACAATGTGGCCTTGAATCCTCTCAGCTAGAAGAGAGAATTAAAAGTAGGTCTGCAACATTCAGACTGAATGTTAAACCACTGAACAATTGAATAAGGGTGGGTGGAACCATCACAAGCAGCTGTGTTTCTTATTGTGCTTCTTTTTTCTTTTTTTTTTTTTCTTCTTTTTCTTTCCTTGTAAGAAAAGAGAGTTCAATAAAATAAGGGCTTAGGGAAGAAGCTGGTAGTGGGAAGAAAAGCCAAGCACCTTCATGGNGGAGCTTAGGCAGTGATCCCAGAAGAAGGCATAAAAGAGATCCATTCTACCTTGAGAGGACTCTTTCCTGCTCTTCAAGGTGAAGTTCCCAAAAGCCATGACTCATAAGTGGGGCTGGGATGCTTGTTTCCTGTGGTTGCAGAGGCAACAGAGCTGAACCCTGAATGAGTTTCAGCTTCTAAACCGTTTCCTCTCCAGGACTGTTTGTGAGAAGCAGTGCCTTGCCAGGGAACTGTCTCACACATCCTGGCTTAATGCCCCCCCGCCACAAACTCCTGCCAGTGTAGGTAATAACTTGTAAAGGTTCTCACTGCCTTTATTCCGTTTGAATGCTGTGTTTTGTAAGCTGCTCAGCACCTGATTACCCTTGAGCAACTCAGCTCTCTCTCCGTACTGGGGCAGTCAATTTGTCAGCTGTGCTGTCCCTACATGTGAATTACAGCCCCAACTCCTGTAGAAAGGGCAGCGGTGACTCCTCTTCAGTATTTCATGTTGATGAGATTCAGCAGATCCTTACTCAATACCCTTGTTTTAATAGTTACTATTTTTAGCACCTGACTCCCCTGTCTGGGGAGACAGCAGCATCTGTCTGTCAGTGTGACAGGCAAGGCTCACTGTGGGCAGTACCAGTGGTGTCGAGCATTCTTAATTCAGATACCAAGTAGCCGGTATTTAATACAGCAATGTCCAAATGTCAAATAGAACAGTGCCTGTTCTAAAAACCGCCAAGGTCTGGAGAGAATTCCTGTCACCAGGGTGGTGATGCCTAAATCCTAAGCACTCGGTGTGACCTTTGTGGATGGTTTCCTAGCGGCAGGCAGGGCTAGTTCTGCTATTCAAATAACTCCAGCTAACTGCTGACTCATCTCTGGTTCCACTCAGCACATCCCAGTGCTTAAATATAAAAATTGTTGCAGTAGCACTCTTTAGCTGTGAAAGGCAAACCTAACCAGAGTTCCTATGTAATCATCCTGAGATCAGAGGTGTCATGTAAATGGTGTAATTAAAAACATAAAAAAGCGTTCACATGACTTTAATAGGGATGCATACCAGTCCCAGCAGGCTTCTTTCACTGAGTAGGTAAGACTTGCAAATTAAAGATACTTGCAGCTGGAAACTTCCTTTTCAAATAACTGCAGGTCACTGTGACATTGGAAATGGTTGCAAAAAGCTACAGTGAGACCACAATCATGGCACGCTGCCCCCTCCCACACACATGCACAAGATTCCCTGGGAAATTTGCTCAGCTCCATGCCCCACAACCCTAGCAAGCTTCAAAGCTACAGGGCTGGAGTTAGTTAAAAGGAGAGTTGGCAAGATTCATGTTAGGAAGATAAGCTCATGAACTTTGTGATTCATTTTTGGAAGAGAATTAAATGGAACAAAATTACTTGCAGTAAGTACTTGCCTGTTTATTTCTTTCACTAATTCAGAGGATAAGGTATTGTATCTTTATTAGAACCGTAGATATATGTTGTGCAAAACACAAGTTGTAACACTTACTGCTATCCTGTTAGCAAAGAGGGAAACTTGGTCATGAATCTAAATCCTCCCACTTTGTTCACCCTTCTTATCTGCTAATTAAAAAAGTAATAACAAAAAAGTAGCAATGCAATTTTCAATTGTGAGAAGACAGCATTTCTTTCAGACTTTGTATTTTTTGAACCTACTTGAGCACAACCTCGTAACTTAACCAATAATAACTAGTTTTTCTGCTGTAGAAAGTCTAGATATGCAAACTGTTGTTATTGATGTTTTCTAGCATCTCCATCTATCCTATGGCCACTCTGCCCAGGTGGGGCACAGAACAGCAGCACTGTTACAAATGTATTTGGGGGTGCTCTACTACATGCAGACCTAAGAGGAAGGAAGAGTCATCAAACCTGTACAAAATGATGGGTAAGGAATACACTACAAAAACGCAGAACTCTGATTCATTGGCTGGAAAATGGCACAGGGCTGTCTGAACCCCAAAGAGGAGGATGAACTGTTGCCATGAAGTGCTAGTTACAACTGTGTGATAAGCAGAAAACTCACCTGATAACAGCTGCAGCTGAATTTGGAAGCAATTTGCAATGTGGATAGGACAGTAATCAGAAGATAGTGATGACACTTGATAAAAATACTTGGTTCTACTCAGTTCCTGTTACAAAGTATGTGGCTTGCTGTCCCTGAAATTTTCTGTTCCAGGCTCTGGACACAGATTTTGGGTATCTGAGTAGCCATCTAAACTAATGAAGATTAAAATACCAGGAAAGAAGATAGGGGGTGAGGCATGCAAGCATTTCCTAATGGAGCTGATCAGAGATATGACTCTCTGAGTTTCCAGTAGTCAGACTTCTCCAGAGGCTGGACACCAATGCCCAGTCAACAATTTATACATCCCCATGCTTTGGCAGCTGACAGCAGCTTTTCCAGAGTTCTGTTTTCTATTTGATGTTTGACTCCTCTCCTCCCGTCCCCTCCCATCCTTTGTGCAAGCACTTAAATGCCTTCCACATGTCAGGGGCCTGCATCTACCCTCTCTGTTACAAGCCTTACATATGCTGAAGGGTTAAGACCTTCAAGCAAGAAAGGCATTCCCTTCCTTACTTTGTGTACCACACCTTGGGCCTCACTTTGAGATAAGATTCAAAGCAGCTAATAAGTTGTAAGGCAGGCTTTGCAAATTTTAATGAGCAAAACTTCACCTCCAGGATTAAAGAATACTTCAGTGGCAGCTTTTAAAAAGCTGGGAAGTATCTAAATGGGATGGTAGTACCTCAGGCATTTCAGGCTCTGGGGTGAAAGTGCAGATCAAACTCTTGTGCACATCTCTGGATGCACAACATATGACAGAACTGTCCTCTGAGGGCAGTGGATGAGTGGAGGAGACTTACGGCTGATTCTCTTACTAGTGATGCCTGGAACATCTTATGCCAGGTTTTCAGGGTTGGTAATTATGCCCCTTCCACTCTTGATCTCAAGAATTGCTATAAAGGAACAAGTATCAAACAAAGGGTGCTGGCTGCTTATTTTCACACTACTTTCCCAACTCGAAATGTTCTTTACACCTCTGTGATTGACTGGACAGATTTTGTGTTCACACACACCCATTGCAGGAATGTTTTTGTTACCTACCAGTGGTTTGTAAAGTGTCTATAAAAGCAAGTAAAGCATTTGGGAGATGCTGCTATTATGAACAAGTTGGGGTGTGTTTATTTTAGTTATTTCTGCTCCTTCCAATTCCTCCATGCCTCCCTTAAGCCAATTAACAGACACTGTTTCTGCAGGCAAAGTATACTGAATTCAGTGAGGCTTACCTAAAAAGGCCATTTCAGCAACATTATTCGAGTTTCCAATATTTATCTTTACATACCAATATGTATTTCTGGCTCATTTCTTGACTCTGCTGTTCTTTGTTTTGCTTCGGGGCCGGGAGTGGGGAGAAGTGTTGTTTTTTCAAGGCACAATCTGCTTGGGTTTTACCCTCTAATCACTGTTACATTAATGACCTGCCTGTACAGTTTGCCCCACTTTATCTCTGAGGCACTTGAAATTTTAATTTCCTGAATTTCCTTGCATTTCTCTGCTATATGCTGCTGAGGTCAGACACCTGTGACATCTGTATGTTCTTACATGGTCCACAAAAGTTCATTCCGAGCTTTTGTTCCTCAAAGCTATGGAGAAAAGCACTGTGTGAAATCTGTTTAGAACAGAAGTTAGTTGAGGGGTAGGAGGTGAGAAGTTTTATCCCTGGAAATAAAAGCAATGTGGCATAAAGGTATTTGTAATATGGGTTCCTTTTAACGATTCTTAGCCGCTTAGTTAACCGAAAACACTAAATTGGTGTTTCCCTAAAGTAAGTAATTAACTTTCAACACAGAAAATTAAATTGCCTAAGATTATTACACAGTTATCTGAACAATACTTCTAGTGTCTTGTTGCTTTTATTGCTTTGTTGCTCCTGGCATTTTGTGTGTAATCATCCAGACACCATGAGACATATTGATTAAATAATTTGGGGCACTTTGCACAGTACAGTCTTGTTTTATATAATCTTATGCAATAAGTTATTGCTCTAGCCAAGTACTAAGTAAGAGCAGAGTTAAGAGAGAAACTTTGGGCAATGCCAGTCTATCCTGTCATCCGTAGTCAGAAGTAGTTTGGACTCCTGAAACAAGCTACATCTTTACTGGGAGACAGACAGACAGACTCCTGAGTTGACTTTAGTAGATATTTTTATATTAGGCTGAGCATATTTCCTCTTAATACACTGAAAAAAACTGTTTGAAGAGCAGCTTCTGTGCCAGTGCTCCCAGAGCTCCAGAGAGGTGAGCAGTTCTCTGTATTTGTACAGTGTCAAGCACAATAGGGATTGGTGTATAAGTGGGAAAATTAAATGTCTTATGGCATTTCCATGATAAAAGTAATAAGCATATTTTTAGTAGATGTGATAAAAGCTATGTTTAAAGAGCACTAGGCCCTCTCTAACTCACTGGAATATCAGTTTCACCTCTGGTTTGGCTAGGCTGATTCAGCAGCCTTCTGCTAGAAAGGTTCTAGATAACAAGTGGCAACCAAAATATTTCAAGGCTGCCTTATCCTCACTTATCCTACAGCCTAATGGCAAAAGGAGACAATTGCACCCTGTTTGCTAACTACATGTTGTGCTTTAATCTTGCATTTTGATTTATGTTGTCATGAAGCTGCTAATCATTATTCTGTGATGCTGTCTGCACAGCCCCTCCACACAACTCTGGGCTGCATTACCACAAAAGAGAAAACACAAGCACTGGCACCTGTCAGTAACTGCTGTTTAGAGGGAAGTTGTCCCTTTTGCCAGCCAGTGAAACATCAGAACTCCAGGCCCCTAAATAAATGCTATTATACATCATCTGGGCACCATATGGTCTGCGTGCTCTGAGTGTAGCTGAGCCACAGCCTTCCAGGCAATTGGGTGAGAGACCTGGCTTCAGCCTCAGTAGCTGTCTGCTTCAGCAGCAGTAAGGCTGCCACACTGGTGTGCTCTGATGAGAATCAGGGAAAGCCTCTCATAAAGAACCAGAGATTCTGTTCCCCTGTAGAAGTGCTGAAGTTTCTGCTGACCCTTCCAGGCATGGGTGAATACATACTCTTCCAGGGTACAGCTCTGCACCCTAGAATATCTCCAGCTCTGATGCCCTCTCAGAGAACACATCTTCTACTCTGGTAACTCAAACTATGGCTTAAATTATCATCATCTCATCTCATCTCATGCGGCTTTTATTACATCTTGCGAAAGAAGCCCACTCTGCATTGGAGCCTTGCCTTGGCACCATGAATGGACAGAACTGGCACATGTGCACAGCTGGAGGTGGCTGGGTTGAATGTGTCAGCAGGCTGAGCCCTTCCATGGAGGAAAAGAGGAAATGAGGTCTGAACCAATACCTAGAGTAGCACAAATTAGTGAACTACCAAGAGGCCTCACAGAGGTTCTCAGAGGACCTCACACTTAACCCAACTAATAGTAGCTGCAGGTGGCAACAACAATGAATCAGGTAGGAGAAAGTAATGCTGAAGGCTCAGCAAGACTGGTTTTATAAGCCCAGGAAGCTCAATTACTAGTCCACTATTTTATTTACCTTACTGACAAGACACCCTCAGTCCCTGCACTAACAGCTAGCCAGAGTGTAGAGCATCCTAGTGCCATTTGAAACACTGGGACTATGACAAGCTGTGTTGGCCAAATCCTAGCCTACACCCATACAAGTAAATCCAGTATGTGTACAAGTTTGACAGGGAAATTTGGCTCTGTGTCTGCAACTCACTTTTTAACAAGTGAAGATCTGTTTCCATCCCAAAGTATTTGAAAGGTACTTCTGTTTTTCAGAACATGAGATAATTACAGTAACAAATGACTTCATCACCTACCAATAATGTCTTGTAAGCATGGATACATAGGTTTTGCAAAGGAACTTAAAACTTTCAGGTTTCATAGTGAACTTAGCCTTCAAACTCTTAACAGTGAACTATACTTTCCTTGTCCTAACTGCTTACATGTCTGATTGTCTGGAGTGGTCTTTTAATTTTTTTTTTTTTCTAGACGACTCACAATGTATCTAATGCACTGTGCTGAGCTGAACAGTTTGTCATTTACAACCTAAAGCCATGTTTGTTCTACAGTGTGACCATGTCTTTGGGCCTAACTTGTGTCCTGCTCCTTCAGAGCCTGCATGTTTAGCAAGGGTGGACAGCATGGAGTTAAGTACAAGCTCAGTGGCATCTCACAAAAAATCACAGCTGGTGAAATTCATACTTTTCCCATCTCAGCTCAATATCTAGAGGTTGCATATGGCAAGTTGAGACCTGACTGCAATTTCCTTTTGAGCCTGAGAAGGCTCAAGGATCATATAGCAGGAGCTCTTTTACAATGAGAGCTTTTTCTACTGTTCCTGTTGAAGCTGGACTTTTAAAAGAGGGTGGAATTCATTGAGAACAAGGAAAACACAGAAAGAGACAGCATGTGTGCATGGCTGTGAAACTTAAAAGTTTCAGGGATACTTGGGCTCCTTCATTGTATGCCTGAGAGACCCAACTCTTTGGGGATAATGACTCAAAACATTTCCCTTTAGTGGAGACGCCAGAGTGCTTTGTTGAAATGGAAGAGGTGAGCTTTTGTGTGTGTGATGGCTAACTTGTGATCTGATAACAGAGGGTGAATGACGGGCTGGGAGTGAGATAAGAGAGGGGTCCTGCGGAGTGCCACTTGTCTTTGTAAGTTGTCCTCCCTTGCACAAACCACTAGGTTGGGGGGCTCCCCCTTCTAGCCCCCCACCCTGGGGACATTTGATGATCATCTCTGCTGATGGGATATAATGGACCATAATTGACTCAATTGCCGGGTGTGATGGGCAGCTGTGTTGTCTCAGAACTGTGAAGGACTCCCAAAGGGTCCCATGATGCACGCTGACACTTCACCCAGTGTGAAGCTCCCCATCTCACCCAGGAGAGGTGCCTGGGCATTCCCATCTGAACAGGAATGTAAACCAAATAGATGTGTTCTGTAGATTTCCCCAGGATTGTCCCCACCACCTGATGGATCCAGTCTGAAGTAATCACTTTGACCAAGACTGAGACCATCACTTATTGAAATTACCACCGAATCTCTTTGAGAGGCCTATGGTGGTGAGATCTTTCTACTCTTATCCTTTCCATTCTTTCTTATACATTTTCTGAAGTGATGTTTTCATATTGTCATATCAGTACAGATAATAACAACCCAAAGAGCTGCATACCTATTTCCCTTTGCAAGCAAATTGTTCTAAAATAAACCCTAAATATGTATATTTGCAAGGACCAATGACTCAGCAACATTTCGCTCTAATCTACCTCAAGGGATTTATTAACAAGAACAGGGGCTACCCATGCTTCCAGGAACAGGTCATAACAGAGGCCCAACTCAGTTTATGCATTTTCTTTAAACAAAAAATTCCTTGTAGGAAGCTAGGCCAGCTGTCTCTCCTTGGAAGTGCCCTTATTAAACTGTAAAAGTGGGTTCAGAATTATTTTCTCTTTTCCACTTTGTTTTCTACTTTGTACACACCATTATTATTGGCATTTCTTTTTGTCCAATAAAGTATTTCCCTTCCTAGTACGATGGTTGACACCAGTCTCATTTATGCATATAAAATTTTATCTTTTTATGGCTAGTCCTGGTGAACTGCAGATGGAAACTTCATAATGCTTCATTAGTCATCATGGCAGTTCTTAACAGAGGGTCTGAATTATTCAGGATTATTGCATTTTAAATACATCCTGCTTCAAGGAATACATTATTCTCATTTGTGGAGGTCTGGTGTACAAATAGATGTTATGATGGGGATGCCATCCAAAGGCACCTTGACAGGCTTGAGAGGTGGGTCCACATGAACCTCATGAAGTCCAATAAGGCCAAATACAAGATGCTGCACTAGGGTCAATTCCAGGCACAAGTACAGGCAGGGGACCAAGTGGATGGAGAGCAGTCCTAAGCAGAAAGACTTGGAGGTGTTGGCTGACATACCCTTGCAGCTCAGAAAGCCAGCTTTGTCCTGGGCTCCATCAAAAGCAGCACGGCCATCAGGTCAAGAGAGGTGATTCTCTCCCTCTGTTCTGCTCTTGTGTGACTACACCTGGAGTGCTGCATCCAGCTGTGGGTCCTCAGCACAGGAAACATATGGACCTGTTGGAGCAGGTCCAGAGGAACACTGTGAAGATGATCAGAAGGCTGGAACACCTCCTGTGAGAACAGGCTGATAGAGCTGGTGTATTCTGCCTGGAGAAGAGAAGGCTCTGGGGAGATCTTACAGGACCTTCCAGTATCCAAGGGAGGTCAACAAGGTCTTTTTACAAGGGCATGTAGTGATAGGACAAGGGGGAACCAAATGAACCTGAAGAGAGAGTAGGTTTACATTAGATATTAGGTAGAAATTTTTTACTGTGAGGGTGGTGATACACTGGAACATGCTGCCCAGAGAAGGCCCATCCTTGAAAGTGTTCAGGATGAGACTCTGAGCAATCTGGTCTAGAGAAAGGTGTCCTTGCCCATGCCACGGAGGTTGGAACCAGATGATCTTTAAGGTTTCTTCCAACTCAGACCAGTCTATGATTTTATAACTGGAGAAGCAAATTTACATTAAAAATTCCCCCACTGGGCCAGGGTCACAGGCAAATCTGGATCTGCGGTTCCTAGTAAAACTCCAGCAAAGTACAGCTCTTACACATTCTCTGTCTTGACCTGCTCCCTCTTCAAACAGTCCTTACACATTCAACAGAAAGAAGGCCAAAGTTCTATGCAGCAGGTACAGCCTAGGCCTATGACATGTGGAAAGTTGTGGATGAGCTCCTCAGACTCCTAGAATGGTCTTCAGTGCCAAAGCACCTTCAATGCTTTAATCTCAATTTAGAGGATTAGCATTTGTCAAGCCTAAACGACTGTAAAAATTGGGGGAGAGAAGGAGCATACTGAATCTGTGCTACAGATTGTGCCTGCTTCTGCTCAGGTTCCTGCCTCACACCACCCTCAGAAACCATTACTGTCATTTTTTTTATCAGACTTGTTTCTCTCAGGAGAGCTGTTATGCCACAGCCCAAGCATACCAACACACAGGACTCCGTACCTTTAAGTAATGCAGAATTTCCATGCGTGGCTTTTCCCTGCCCTCAACTCCCCAGCCAGAGTCCCTGGTACAGCACTAATTTGAGAGGGACACTTTCAATACACTCCCGTTCTATCAGCTTACCATAAGAGAGAATGCCAGGACAGTGGCCAAGCACTGCAGGGAAAGGGGTTTATAAGTGCCTGAGTGAGTGAAGTCATTCATTGACCCCGTTCCATTTTTTCCAGATGTGATACTTAGGGTTTGTAATTGCAGTAGGCTGTGTAGGTCCTCTGTCAATGTTTTTACAGCGTACTGTGGGAGAATTCATCTGTCCCACCCCAGATCCTGGCAGAAACAGCATGGGTATGGCAAGTCACGAAAGTGAATTGGCTCTGGCTCTACATTTGTGGTTCCATTGGTGGCAAGGCATTGATCCAGTGGTTCACTCTCCAGTGTATGAGTTATGCAACAAGCCTGTTTGTCTGCAATTCTCCTTTTAAATTGTCTAGAGCCAGTAAATTGAGCCTATTTTGCACTCCAGATAGATCCACCTTCAGCTGTCTGAACCAGGCAGCCCTTTCCATATCTGCTGCATCCCAATACATCCTGTGTTTAGCTTTGGAGCCGTGCAAGTCAGCACATTCCCCTTCCCCTGGCACACACTTCTGCACCAGTCTGCCTCTGCTCAGCTTTCTAAGCCAATTTCAGCGATGGCAGCCTGGGGCTTTCAAGGCCTGGTTTCTATCTAAGCTCTGTGAATCCACAGACCTGCACAAGCCAATCTGTTCACAGCTCCTGATCCAGCCCAAGCAGTGAGAACATACCCAGCTGAAATACTTTTTGGTGCAAGCTGATGTAGAGTCATCGAACTGTTATTGTTGGAAGAGATCTCAAAGATCCTCAGATCCAACTGCTAACCCAGCCACTGTCATATTCAGAAATAAACCATGTCCCCAAGTACTATGCTCGCAGGTTTTTGAACACTTCCAGGGATGGTGATTCCACCACATCCTTGGGCAGCCTATTCCAATGCCTGACTACCCTTTCAATGAAGATTTCTTTTCCTAATATCCAATCTAAGCCTTCTCTGGTGCAACCTGAGGCTTTGCCCTCTTGTCCTATGTTATTCTCTCAGAGAAAAGGCTGACTCCCACCTGGCCACAACATTTCAGGCAGCTGTAGAGAGCAATGAAGCCACCCCTGAGCCTCTTTTCATGATTGCAGAGGAGAAAGAATTAGGGCCAAACATCACAGTCTTATATGACATTTCTGGGCTGCCATGGAAAAGAGGTTATGGTACTAAAAGGGAATCACTATGGACTAACAAGAAAGATGTCTGCACAACTAGTACATAAACAGTAATCAGTACACAAGGCAATACCAAGTTCAAGAACACATAAAAACTATCAAAAGAAACTATTAGTAATAGGTTATCAATTACCCACAGTGAAATAGTATTAAAAAGTTAAACTTAGTTTCAACTGTATTTTGTGAAAACCCTAGAAAGATGAAACAAAGGTGCTTTCATGATTTGCTTGCTGAAAAGGCAGCTTTTGAGAGTCAACAGGAAGCAGTTGGACTGTCAACATGAAAGGAGCAATTGATCAGAGGAAAGTGCAGAGGGGTTCCCACTACAGAGCAAGCTGAGGAATTTTGTGCAATGGGCAGTCATAGTGATGATGGAGAGCCCAGATCAAATATTATAGGAGGGGTTCTTAAGTGACAGGAAGGCATGAAGGTCTTCTGGGATGAATCAGAAGGAGGCAAAATAGTAGTAGTAGAAGTTGAGGGGGAAGGGTTGAAGGAAGGAGAGAATTTAATACAATCAAAAGTCTTTGCATGTAGAGCAGGGAAAAGGCCAAATGGGGAAGACGAGCTCAGCGGAAGATAGAAGTTGCTGGTATTGGAAAGGGAGTTGGAATTATCAGTGTCTTCTGATAGCTGTCAATGACAGAAATCAGTGGACTGCTGAGAGCAACAGAGAGTAATGTGGCATAAATATATGTGACAGAGGAAGAAAGCTATTATCTTCATACTTTCTACTTAAGGATCCCAAATTACTTTATCCTGCAATGCCTTGAGCCTTGGAGAAAGTTTTTGATCTTGAAAGGAGATGCCAATAAACCAGTTCAGGTTCATAATGGCTATACGGCTAGCAAGGGACTGAGCAGATGGTAAAATCTGGCTGAAATAGGAACAGTATATTTGGAAAGGCAGTGACCAGCCAATTTCTGAGTGTGAGACAATGGAAAAACATCCAGAACACAGGAACATCAGGTAGCTGAGCCCATGAGTGGTTTTGGGAGACAAGCAAGAGAACCATTCCCAGCAAGGGCAAGAACAGAACGGACTGTGTTGGAGTGCAACAGACTGAGGCAAAAAACCCCCACAACACAAAATTCAGATTAAATCACAGGTAATTTCTGCTGATTTGCTTCATTGAAAAGTTTACTTTCATGTGGAAATCAAGAGTTTACATTTATTACACTCCTCTGTGGTTTTAGCAATGTAACCCCAGAACTCTGACTGCCATTTTAAAGTAAAAATAGGAAGCTTCCTGGAAACCAGAAGTTCTGCTATCCATATGGCTGGCACAACCCATTCAGATGTGTATACAACAAATGTGCACAAAAAATAAAATAACACCTTCAAGTTAAAATTCTGTTGTCTTCTGTGCCCTGCTGCATTTTCTATCTAGAAAACAGATGTATAGAGATCAAGCACCCTCTTTTCCCCCTAATGAGTACTGTCCTTGTGTGCTGCCCCTGGGAGAGAAGATGAAGGCAGGGAGAGCTAAAGGCAAAGGTGTGTGGGGAAAGAAGGAGTTATCAACTGAAGGGTGCCAGCAGATAAGAAGAGGAAGGGAGGAACAGCTCATGGAGCTCATAGTTTGGCAGTGCTGCACAGGGCACAGGTCCAGGGGAGGGACCAGGTAAGCACACATGGGCTGTGGCCAGGACAGCTGGGTTGGGAAGTAGCCACAAACTCCTTCAGCTGGTGAGAGGAGGTGACACACTCCCCTGGCAGGGATGGCACTCTTCTGTTTCTAATTTTTTCTCACTTGGCCTCTTGAATTTTTTGAAGCAGTATGTCATCATTATTCACGCCAGATTCATTCTTGCCCTGGAAGTGACTCTATGGATTTCTTTTCTGATGTTAACTGTTTGGACACAAATGTGTCATACAGAGCACTGAAAGGTAAAATTGTGACCTGAAAGAGGTGGGATAAATATTTTGTACACCAAAGAGCTTCCCGTGTATAAGTTTTATTGAGGAAGGCTGTGTGACAATATCATGACACAACTAAGACCAGGGCCTTGGGTGCTGGTTAGTGCTGTGTTATTATCCTGCTTGGGCTTTCAGAGGCAGAGAGACCAATACCACCAGTAAGGTCCTAGAGCAGCTTTATTCACAAAATAAACAGTAGTTCTGAGGTGGCACCAGATCTGGATCAGGAACTGCCTGTCAGCATCTGTCCCCAGAGGACCTAGACTTCAACAGAATTCCTCATCCTTCCTGAATGGCTGAAGATATTGGACTCCGTGTGCTCTGCTGGCTGCCTGCTCCCTTATTCCAAATAAGAACAGGAATCTTCCTGAGAGAAAATTAGTTACATAGGCTGCTATTACTGCCCTTCAGAGAAGGGAAACAAGCTAAAAAGCCACATAAAAGCTGATTTTAAAACTCAGGAGTTTCTGGCTCGGTGCCCTCTGGAGCTTGTATCACTCTTTCTGATTAGGAAGAAAAACATTTAATATGCATTGAAATATTTTTGGCAAGAAGAGGGAAAAATATGCTATATGATGGATGTGGTTTTAATTATGCTTTGAAAGTTTGGCTGAGTGGAACAGTAGCAGCAAAATAGTTTGCTATTTAAGCTATTCCCCTCACAAACTAAAAATAAGGCTTTTCTGCTTAGCTAAACCTTAAGATGATATTTCACTACAAGTTCAATCATCAACTCCTAAAGTTGCTCTCTCTTTACTAAGAAAACTTTTGACTTGCACGTTAAAACAATGATGGGTAAAAATAATCTTGATCAGTCATTCATGGATCATCTCCTCCTGTTTATTCAGATGTCAGCTCAGTATCTTTTCCCTTCCTCATTACAACTATCACTTTATTGCAGGAGGTCTTTAATGATGACTGATAAATGTGAACAGAGAAAAAGGTATTTTTCCAAGGAATTATTGCACAGCCTTAGCACTGCAGCAAGCAGTGAAATTATTTGCAGATTTCCATTTTAAATTCCAATTTCACATACTTGAGATGTCCCATTTGTGGTCCGAGTCTAAAAAAGAAATATTTATCTTCTCTTTGTTAAAAAATTATTTCTGTTTCAGACTGAAAGTATTTTGTGGCTGTCAGAGTTCCTGCTGTTCTTTAATCTATGGATGTTGTGGATAACAGGCCGGACAGAACTCTAGAATACCATTTATACTGGTGAAGGTCTCTGAAGTTTAGAAGAAGTACTGGCAAAATGGGGATCCAAATACTGGACTTGGACTGTTCCCATTTGGTCAGGATATGAGCAGTTTTCCCTTTTTATTTTCATTCTCACCCTGGGGGTTGTGTTTCTTAGTCATGCCTTTATACATGCAGCATGAGAAACATGTTACTTACCAAATCACTCTGACTCACTGAGTCCAGTCAGTTCAAGGCCTCATCTATTATACATCTGACCAACCTCACTGGAGTCCTATTTCATGGCATAGCTAAAAGCTCCTCTTTCATTATAAGTCACGACCATGGCAGCAATCCAGTTCCATGATTTGGCAGACTGGATCTCCTGATAAAATTAACATGATCTTATAGCTATGAGTACATATTTGCATCTCCAAAGCAGAGAAAATAATGTACAAGGTAAATATTAATGTTGCTGGATGCATTGTACAGCAAAGACCAAAGTATTGAACACAGAATTTGCTTTCCCTTCCCACAGACATCTAATTTAAAAACTTGGAGCAGCAAGGTAATCTTTAATGCATCCACCATTCCTGGGCAAAAGTTAAATATATTACACTGTCATTCTACTAAACTAGCATTCTGAACCTAGACAAACTCTTCTACAACTTTTATTCAAAAGTTTTCCATCAAAATCCTGTTGGTGGTGGGCAGCTAATGATCTTTTTAAGGAGATTAGGGTTCTGTAATAAATCCAAAGATTATTTTTCCCCCATAGAATTGAAACAGCCCTATCAAATCTGGTACTGAGAAACATACTTGATTAATTTATATTTTGCGAGTGCCGCTTTCATGGAATCATAGGACCACGGAATGATTTGGGTGGATTGGGACCTTTGAAGATAGAATCAGAGAATTGTTAAGCTTGGCAAAGACCTTTAAGACCATCAAGTCCAACCATCAACCTAGTACCATCATAATGTTCACCATTAAATAAAGTCCTCAAGCATCACAACCACACATTTTTCGCACGCATCAGGGGTGATGACTCCACCACTTCCCTGGGCAATCTGTTCCAGTGCTTTACAATCCCCTCCATGAAACATGTTTTTCTAATACCTAATCTAAACTTCTACAAGTATCTAGTGCAACATCTTCAGTGGGACATCTCCTGCTTTCTGATCTGAGAAAACCTTGCACTCAGGATATGAGGACACACTTAATCAGAAATGCTCTTCTGTGTGGAGCTTGAGCTCCCCTTTGGCATGGCCTCACGGTTCTGCTGGCACAGCCCTCACATTGCCTCAGCCACCCTCCCTTCCACAGCCACATGAGGCACGGGGGTCACAAGCTTCACCCTGCACGCTGAAGGTTGATATTAGGGAAGACCTGAGTATAGAGCAGGGAATTCAAGAAAACTGAGGTCTTGAATGTGTTGCAGTGCCACAAGTCTGGCCTCCTCTCACAAACTACTGATGAGGTTGCTGGTGGAGCTAGCATTGCTGGTGGGAAAAGTGGACACACATCTCAAATGGGGTGCTGCTGAATTTGTTGCTTTGGTTGTTCCAGCAGAACCTCCTACATCACCACTGCATGCAAAGCATCCCACCAGGGAATGTAAAAACTTCCATGCTCACCAGGCCAAACACTCAGTGTAGGTCTGTAGAGAAGAGCCATGTGCCTGTGAGACCTGTCACACTTACATGGAGTCAACAGTTCAGACCCTAATATCCTCCCTCCCCTCTGGGAAGTGAAGGAAATTCCCCCTATTGAGATGCCACTGTTGCTTTGCCCTTCTCACAGGGGAGAAACCACTGACAAAATCACTCCTTCTGTAGAGGAGGTCTCGGTGTGCCCAGTGAGGGGGAAGTCCTGGCTAGGGGGGAACAATGCTTGTAAGGTTGTGCCTCGCATGCAAAGGGTTTGCTGTTAGTTTGTAGGCACTTTCAGCCCCCTTCCCAAACATTTTCCTGAGGAACACCAAACCTTCCTACCCACCCTCTGTAAAGCTGTCCTTGCTCAGAGGCAGTGATACTGAGACCCTTCACAAAGACTGTCCGAACTTTACCCCGCTCTTGCCAAGACAAGGTAAAAAGATCTCAAACTCAAAACATTAAATCAGGCCTAAACATCAACCATATGTATTTTAAAACATTTCTAGAAAAAAAGACAAGTAGAGGAAGCATGCAGTATTTGTCAGCATTAACTGAAATAAGCACTGAAAAGAGAATTGTGGAAAAATACGTTGTACTTGCTGTGATTTAGGCCACATCCTGTTTTAATTCAATACATGCCACCAAATCCACTTTGCATTTACCCCAAATAACTGAGTAAATGAAGACCTGGAATGAAATTGAACTAGATTTTAAATTAATTTTTAGGCTTAGTAGCACACATGAAGGTATAATCCTGAAAACTTCTTCCCCTTCCTTCATGCCATACTGCATTTTAAACATACCAAGACAATGAAACTATTGCAGAGTTGAGAAGTTCCTTAGTTACAGAAATATAGTTTCCAGAGGCATTTGCTTGTGCTTTGATTCTTCAGGGGTTACTTACCTAGTAGCAATCTGAATGGTAGCAGGTGTGTTTTTTTTCTCTGGAGAGCTCTGTGCAGCCCTCAGATCCATCAGGTCTTATTGCTCTGTGTAGTGAGCAAGTACTGCCTGGTGGTTTTCTCCAAAAAGGTTGCTCAGCTTCCCACTGCCTGCCAAGACTTGAATAAAGCAATTACTTTACTGAGCTTCTGTCCAGGCTGCAAAGCCTCTACATCTTCCTGACTTCCAGAGTCCATAAAAAAATCCTACTGGAAGCAAAATCCCACAACTTGTAAATTCTTTCTTTTGGAGAGGAAGGAGTATGGTGGTGTCCACCAAGCTTACTGTGATTATAACTGTAGTTGAAATGAACTCAGGTCATTTCTTGTCATACTTTCAAGAAGCATCTAGGAACAAGAATAAGTGTATCTTTCCTAGGAACAAGAACCTAAAAATCTACCAGCAGTTATTTAGATCTGTTTATTCTCTGAGAAACTGAGACACTTTCATGACTGTTTCAAGGGCCATTTTACTTTTTTCTGATTTTCATTCTAAAATGACAATACTGGGACACATATAACTAATCCATTCCTGTATCACTAACTCCAAGGTACCATACAAACGCAGAAGAAAAGACATCAAGTGATCCTAGGTGCACAAGGGATTTCTGCAAAAGCTGCTGTCTAACACAGTATGTAGGTATGTTTTCATGATTTGATGTCCTCAAACCCATCCTAGGATCACCCCACAGGTAGGTATGCCACTGACTGAAGCAAACTCCTGAAGTCCCAAAGCAGAATCCCTTAACCAGGCCCTTCCTCCAGCACATTCATCAGGATAACTGGACCCTGTGGGTCAACTCTGAGCCATCCCTAAGATATACACAGTGCTCACAAAAGCCAAACCAAGATTTTTCTCCCTGTATGTTTAGCACTTAGCTTCTCATGTTAGTTTAGTATTTACAGCTACCAAGCAAGATCATGTTTCAGGGCTTTAAAATGGAATTTAACCTAGGGGTCTGTAATTCTGTATAACACAGGCTGTTGGGCAAGTCTTTATTAGGTAAACTGTTTAAATAACTTCATAGAGTTTTGTATAAATAACTACACAATCATTAAAGCAAAGAAATGAACCACACTCAGTGATGGTGCAGCTGAGTGAGAGAGGAAGTTATTCTCTCTCTCTGACTTGATAAATATTTGGTTACAAGAGATTGGAAGAGATCTCTTACAGAGCATGCAGGAATCCAGTAACGGGAACATTCCCCTGGGATGTGTGTCACTTCATGACTAAGCAGCATATGCTTGCTCTAGCTAATGACTGGTGTTACCTCCTCAATGACTCCCCCAATTTAAAGATCACATCTTTTAAATAAAGAAAAGTTTCCGAGGTGTGGTAGGGAAAGAACTCCAGAAGAGAATAATGACAGAGAGATAACTGCAACCTTAACTGTTACACAGGAGTTGAACATTCGATTTTTCATACTGGAGATCACAGCTGTTCCTGTTCCCTCCTCATTGCACAGCCAGCTCAAATATAGTGACTTGGGAAATCAGCAATCTTTTCAAAAGGGTTTTTAAATGCAAGGGCAAGACTAGATACCTACTTACTGGTGGAGGGACCCAATGATCCAAATTGAAACTGAAAAAAATCTGTAGTGACTGAATATAAGGAACATGTTTCTTAATAGTCACCAAGATACATATGTGAAACTGGATCCTTGACAGAGGGGTGGTGGAGGTGAAATCTTCAAAAACAAAACTCTTTAGAATCCTGCAGTGTTTGAATTTGGGTAGAGAAAACTAGCAAAGATGGTCTGAAAACACTGAAGTTTCTAACTACCACCTTAATTTTCCTTTCTCCTGCAGTGTTGGAGATAAACTCTTGAAACAATTAATTCTCCCTCTGGAAAATATCAAAATCAGTTTCACCCAAGTTTAGCTCTTCTAAATCATGGTGTTTTCAGCATGATCTCTAGGTCACAGATCAAGGAGAAAATGATGTGCCACACAAACGAATGTTTGACCCAGACCTCTGGATCACTGATTTTTATCAAATGACCTGTGGGTGAATTGGATCACAAAGGCATCCAAAATGGCACTAAGCACAATGTAAACAACTTCCTGTAAACAAACACATGCAGATACAAATAAACATGAGGGGTAGGGGGAATAGTAGCAGTCAGGTTAGAGGTGTTTTTAATTTGGTTGCAAAGGACCCATCCATTCCAGCAACGTTACACAAGACCTGTGTCCCACCAGGGTGAGATCTGACATGACTCAGCATTCCCTGGGCTGTTCCTTCCATGTGGGACAGCCAGGCAGGAGCTGCTGTACACACTGTTCAATTTCCCACTTGGCATGAATGAAGAAACAGGACGTAGAGTGCAAGCATATCATCGTGTGTATTCATTCCTTAAAGTAAATTCAGCCCAAGCCTTCCTTGGACAGAGTCAGGGCTAGGGATTACGCCAGGGCTGACTGCCCAGTCAAACAAATACCATTTACAAAGCTAGACTTTGCACTTCAGTGAATGCAGAGATGACCAGAACCAAGAACTCAGGTCCCAAAATACTTCTAAAATTGCATAATCACCCTTTCTACAGGGATAACTAGATCTAACTGAAACTTTCCTAATTTAATCCACTGTTTCGAAAACAAACAATACTGGCACCAAAGAAGAAATATTATCAATCCAGTGTTTAATTCCTTTAGCAGGGCAGTTCCACCTCAGGATCCTGGCTGAATTATGACACTTACCAGGGTGCTGCAGTAACAGGGTATGTGGTTGCTTTTGGGTTATCAAAAGGAGACAAAATGATTTAGCTTAAACCTTTTTCCTGGAGGTTCATGCTAATACATTTTACCTTGCACTCCCTATAGCCCAACAGCACATGCAGTGGCAGTTACCACAACACACAGGAACTCTCTGAGCAAAGAAATTTAAATGTGTTGCCTTTACCCAGATATCCAGCCTCTTACAAAGAGCACTTCTCAGAAAAGCTAATGTAATTATTTTCAGTAAATATATTCCTTTTTTTATCCTCTCCTCTTCCCTTTCTTTTTTTCTTTTTTCTTCTGAAATTGTGAAATAAAAGTTCACAAAGGAAGTACTCATCTGTTGCAAATTGGTGCATGATCATTATAGCCTTATCATAATGCTTTAGCATTGAGTTTATACATCTGTGCCTGTGAAGGCATTCTGTCAATTATGGAAAAAGGGAATGATTCTCAATAAACCTGAACTTTGGCAGCTAATTCACTATTTTAGTAGCATACATTGAAAGGACTGCTTTATAATTATGCTCCAGCAGTATTTCAGTACTATGACTGAGAAGTAAAGTCACAGAACAAGGGAAGACTTCAACCAATGTCAAGGTCTTCCCACATGCAAGAACCTAATTCTTTTGCTCCAGAGCATAAAAATTTTAAGCAATCATTTCACTGGTATCAAAGCTGACCTCATTATAAAATACCATGAGATTGGGAACAGCTCCAAAGTGTTCCTCAGAACTCATTACACAGGACATACATGTCACTTCTTAGTAAGGCACTAAGAACATGCAGTACCCAGAACATGCAGTACCTAAATGCAGGTTCTGTAGCATCAACTTTTGGATTCAACTTCCCCATTAGCATCTCCATCTTCCATTCTTAAAGAAGGATCCCAACCTGCCCTTGGTTACTTGGCAAATGAGAACTCACAATGAGCCACTGCACCACATTCCACAAATGCAGCCAGACCAGAAGTGCCCAAAAGTTGCTGTGGAAGACAACATAACTTTTGCTTGTCTAAAAATTAGGATTATTGGTGCCATTAAGAGCTGCAGAATCAAAGATTGCTGCAGCTCTTAAACGATATTGAAGGCTGAGCTCCTAGGCCTGGGATAACAGCCCTGCACTTCAAGGGTATAGTTCAGCATCTCTGAGATTGACCAAAAATTGTCCAACCATGGCTGTTCTCCAAGGTGTCTAAACATTTTTTTCTGGGAAGACAGCAGCTTCTAATTCAAAATGAATGTTCTAATGCACACACCATTTTGGAGAGTACAAAATTCTCCAGAAGAATGATGATAGAAATCTGCCAAACAGATTAAGATGTTGATGCAGAAAACAAAAATCTTTACAAAATATATAAAGATAATTTTGTATCTATACCACTTTTTTTACCCCAGTACATACAACCATATGTAAAGACACAGACATGCTATAAAATTTAAACTCTCTGAGGGACAAAAAGGAAATTCCAGGACATAAAGTTACATCACTTTCAATCAAGACTGAAGAAGTGCTAATTAAGGAAACGTTCTCCCTGAACAGACAGCTTTCAAGGGTCCTATTTTCATACCCATAAATCAGATTTTGTTAGAAAGCAGACTGACAGGTGACAGTTGCAGCAAAATCAAACAATAGGGGTTTTTCCCCCAAATACATTCTTCCAAAGTCTGTGCAATGCCAGATGCAGGTCTCCTATTTTTCACTAAAACCAAATCACTTGGTACCTCTAATAATTTTGGTACAGAACATAAAGCTGAACAGAAATGTAAGCTTTCAGGATCTAAAGGACAAGCTGAGGTTATCGCTCCAGATGCTTTAAAAGATGAATGTACAACTTGACCTGAACCAAACTTCAAAGTCATTGAAAGCCAAGGGAAGATAAAAAGGCTTCAGTAATTACTTAGCACTGATATTTGAATAGTAGAGACACGATGTGTACTTAGCTTAGAAGAAGCTTCCATACCTGATTAAATAACCTGAAACTTAGAAAATCCTCAACAGTACGTCCCCAAATTATGAAATATAATATTACTTTACACTCTAATTCATTGTTTTCATGTTACAGGATAAACAGCAGCAATAACTGTGTTTTTATAACATAGATGTTCTTCAAATAAATACTAGCAACACAGCAAGGGAAGAAATAGTAAGAAGGGCAGGAAAAATGGAAAAAAGAGGAAAAATTATTTTTCCACCCTACCAGTAACCTAGAGATCTACTGAGCAATATAAACACAGGGTTGGGAAATGAAGAGAGGCAATTTCTTTTCTAAATCCATGAAATTCACCACAATAATCTGTATGGGCTCACATCCATCTCTGCAGAATTTTACTACTTCAAAATAGCATAATAATTCCTAAAAGGAGAATTACCCAAGCTACTCATGAAAATCCAGAGAATTCTGAGGCCTCACAAGCCTATTATTCACAGTAAGAGCTAGAAGAGCTGGAAAGTTCAACTGAAGATTTAAGTAGCACATGGGAATCCTTGCCAAAACTCCCTTCCTATCAATTTACTGCCTCCCACTCCTTTCTCCTGCCACAATCTTTACATCTGCACTGAGTTTTCAGATGATCATTCCACAGATGATTAAAAATTACTCTGAGATTAGATACCACCAGCAGCATGATCAAAACATCTGATCTGATGTTTTTGGCCCAACAAAGGCTCTACCAGCAAGAGCTGCTCTAATCTCTTTACCTGGCTCAAGGGATTAGGTAATTAGTTAACTACAAATCTGTTGGTGGAATAGTAATGGCAAAGAGCTATTTCAAACTGCTCATTAGATGTGAGCTCATGATCTCAGGATGGTTGTGGCTGTAAGGTGGCATTACATCATTCCCCCTCAGTATTGACACTGGGGCTTTGGGTACACATTAGGCAGACAGCACCTGCCTCACTAGAATTCAGATATGTAAATCATTACTAGTTCAGCTCCCCCAATATACCAATCAAGGAAGCCACAGCTCAGGCAAGAATTAGGTGGATTCTTTGGGGGGGGGGGTTTGTTTGTTTGTTTGTTTTTTGGTCTATCATATCCATATCTGACTCAGAGGAGAGTCACAAAAAGAAGTTCAAGTTTGTTGCACTTTTTTGGGGTGCAACATTTGTTTTTTGGAGTTTGGAAAGGACAAGGCAGACAGGTCTGGAGTCAGTATGCAAAAATCTCTTTATTCTAATTTTCTGACTCCATTTATATACACTGTACAAAAGTGGCCAATTACTGGCCAAAGCAGAACATCCTATCACTTGGATTGGTGTTCATACCAATTACTCAAATATTCTATCAGAACCAAGGAATGTAAACATTTCTTATTTACATGAAAAGGCTTGGGAACTCAGCTCGGAGTTTTAAAACATAAGAAGGCTTTTGCTTTAATATTAGACTGCAAGTCTGAGACATGCAAAATCAGAGTCACTCAAGTCTTGTCTTTGCAGCAGGTTCTCCATGCAGTACCACTTGCAGAACCATTCAGTAAACCATAACTCAGTGATACTAGAGCAGGTACACCAGCAGAGAGGTCACTGACACACAACTGGAAAGAGGCAGTGAACTCAGTCTCACATGCACACTCACATTATCTGACCACCTAAACTAATCCCCCATGCTCATTTCCTAGGGAAGTAAAACCTGTACCCACAAAGTCTCTGAGGCAGAAAAATTTTGGCTTCTGCTGCCAATTTCCTTGGTAGCCAATCTGCAAACCACACAGCCCAAAACCAGGGACCGTCATCACTCCCTGCTCTTGTCTCAAAGACTTTCTGCTCGCCATCTCCTCCCTCTGTTCCTTAGAGGCCAGGTTGTGCTTCATGATTTTTCAGCCTTTAACCCTCTCTAAGGCCCATGTGGCAAGCACAGGTGTCACCATTAATCTCTGCCTATCCAGTGAAGGAAGCACTTTCTTATCTGACCCTACATAACTCCTTGTATGTCTGCAGGTAACACACTGGGCACCATTTCATTGCTACAGTCTGACTTCAGAGCTGCCTGGATGGCTGCCACCCTGCCAGGCAGCATGAGCCAGAAAACATTAAGCATACACAGCAACTTCACATGAAGTCAAAGTACGCATGCCAAAACAGCACAAAGCAAATTGTGGGCTTGGTCATATTTGTGGCTATACAAATGGCATTATCTCAACTGGAGAGGACCTTTCCCCCAACATTTGCCCAGCAGTAAGAGCTGTTCTTGTTTCATGGATATGGAAAGACCACTGCTGGTTTCCTGTGCAGAGTCCTTCAGTATCAGATATGGAAATCATGTCCCTTGACTTTTAATCTGCATATTGTAATGACAGCTGTTGTCATGCTTTGGATGTATTTCAAGTGTTCTATAAGTTATTAACTGCAAGTACTACAATCTGACACTGCAAAACCAGACAACACCTAAAACCAGGTTAAAATCTGGTGTCTGGAAACTGGTGGTTACATTATGTCTGCATAGTTGGATGCAATTTTTTTTAAAAAACTGTAACTGCTGTGATCACTGCTATCAACAAAACAGGATCCTCAACTCTACAAGCTTTGATAACCATGAAAGAACAAGTTTGCAAATTGGGATTCCTGTACTGTCCCCTGAGTATGAGGAAATCATGATATCACTGAACAAAGTAAGGATATCTAAAAAAAGTTCTTGTGTTTTGTACAGCAACATGAGAAGCTGAACACACTTCCTTGCAAATACTCCCTCCTGTTAATTTTAAAATCCATCAAAATTATCTCCTTGGTACTCCAAAGAGAAGAGGGATTTCCTTCATGCTCTGTGCCAAAGCAAGAGGCAAAAAGCCCATGCAGCCCTCGGAGCTCATGAACTGCCAGCACCAGAGCTTCATTGATAATCTCTGACTTGGATATTATGGTTAGTTTTAATGTTTCATAACTGTATCCTCTTTGATCTGCAAGTCTTCCAGAGGCAGTTCTGTACTTTGAGTTTATAGGAACTGCCACTGCTCCCACTAGTTTAACAACGAACAAACTTCCATTACTTGTTCCCAATAGAATACTTCCAGCAACGTAGTTGAAGGCATTGTTATATTATCAGTCATTGAAATAAGAACTTTGTCATCATTTACCCATTGTTTAAATTCCACTGGTGATCTACTGTAAAAAGAAGAGGAGGACAACTGAACTTATCTCCTTTTTGTGCTAGACCCTAGAAACTGAACTCTGATTAGGGACAGAAGAACAAAGCCATCGGTTTAGAATTTTGTACAAAACTAACTTCACCAAAACAAATATTTGTTTTGGTGTGGTGGATTTTTGTTGTTGGTTGGTTGGTTTAGATTGTTTGATTGATTGTTTTCAGAGAGAAATCAAGGAGACATCAGATTTGGTGTTACTAAGTCACTCATCATCTGTGCAATTACTGTAGTTATGCACGTGGATTTGTAACTGCAAGCATCCCTACTCTGGCTTTAAAAACACAAATGATTCATCAAACATAATTTAAAATACCTAAATAGTTCCACAGGGAGTGAAATGTTCTTCATGTTTACCTGCAGCTGTGTGTCTCATGTTTTTATTACTCCATTTCAACTAAGATAAAAACTCTCACCATTTTTTGTCTTGTGCTTGGGGCACTCAAAATTTCCCCCTTGTCTGTTTGTCACTAAAAACATAACTGACCTCCTGTCGCTGACTTCCCTTCTGTGGAGAGATTCTTTTGAATTCTGTAAAATTTATCTGGAAATGTCCTACAACTTCTAAAGTTATTGAGGAGCCCAGGCAGACCAACACACAAGGGCAATGCACTTACATAAACCTCCTTTCCCCAGGAATCCTGTCTAAAACTCCAGACCTTGTTCTCCTATAATGTTATTGCTGCAACGTTTCAGGGTTCACTCAGTTCTAGTGGCTACCCTTTGCTGCCTGCTCCTCAGAGGAGAAGCACTTCTTTGTGCCTAGGAGGAAACTCCATGCTAAAGCAGCATCTGGGAGCACCACTCCTCACCTGACCCTCTGAAATATTTGCTCTGTTTTCTGACCAAGTCTTAGGGCTAACAACATCCCTGAGACGGTCCATGGAGATGGACCACACTAAGCTTTTTGGTTTCATTTCTATTCAACTTCCACAAAACTCATGGCTGTTGCTGCTGCTTTCTCAGCTCTGAACAAGAGCAGCACACTGTTAAAGAACACATGTCCAGCCAACAATGAAGCAGCTCTGACTGACCCCATCTGTAGGAGCAGGTTTTCCTTATCCCTCCGCCCCACGTTTACTGAAATTCCCAAGTTCCAGTGCCATTATGTGCTGTTTCAAAACAGCATTAGGCACACTCAAGGCCCATCCAAACAAACAAAAAAAAACCGTACTGCCGTGATTTACAATGCATCAGGCAGCGACTCGTGTAACTGGCTCCCCTGAGAGCTCTTTTGAAGTGTGCATGAGTCAACAGTCTGACAGCAAAGCACAATATGCCATCACCAGGCATTCATGGGCAGCCTCAGTGTTTCTTCTGCTGTACATCTCATTCTTCTCTCTCCAGTATATCTCTTTTATATCTCCCTCTGGCTCTGTCAAAGCAAGTTACACTTTATTAATTTGCTGGTCAGGTCCTTTCATATTGGAGAAGATAAATTAATGAGAAGTGTAGCATCTTTGAATGCTAGCAGAACTACAAGCTGTAGCACCTTGCCTCACAGAAGTCCATGAAAGTTTTTCCATAAATCTGAGTTAGGCCAAAGTCTCACTTCAAAACCCCTAAGACCATCTAAATCCTGACTGTGGCTACTTAAGCAATACTGAGTCCCCCATTTGTTCACAGTCCCAGGTGGTCTTTTGTTTATCTATCTTCACCAACACCTGCTTGCCTTGCTGCTGCCTTAAACTACTCCTGACACTGGGCTGCCAAGTCTTGTCTTATTTGTACTGAATTTTACACTTTTGAAGGATAATGGATATTTCTGACAAGGACGCTGTATTTCTGAAGTAGCAGTTAATAAATTGTTTAGCCACTTAACAGAAGGTATTATTGCTGAAAATCATCATCATCATCATGACTTTCTTAGCAGTGGTCATGTGTAACATGACGGTACGTGGATAAGAAAGTCTAAAGTTGGTTCAAAAGTGAAAAGTAGTATGGCTATATTAGTGTGGTGTTTCACCAACAGTAAGCCTTACATCTTGCCAGTTAGTGAAGCAGAAATGCCACAATGACAAGATCATACTGTTACCAATGCTCACAGTTAATTTAGCATGGCATGTGTCACTCGGACAGGACTTGAATTTTGGCCAGTCTACAGAGAATTTTTACAGAGGCTTATCATTTCCCAGCAGACATCACACACCAGAGTGATCATTTGTGCTAGGCATTCCATTCATTAAGCCTTCCAAAAATAATACTATTGTCACCAAATTTACAGACTAGTATCTTCCATCTGGACATGCATTATTATCATCATTATTAGCATAGTAAGACAACAAGGAACATAAATAAAATAACTAACAGCATTATGTGCATATTTACACATACATAGGTGTATGTAAACAGTGCTTAATGTCCTCTGCTTTGTATTTTCTTCAAAGCCTTACACCAACAGTGAAGCTTGCTAGAGGTCACTATATTGTGTGTATATATATTCAGAAGCACATACATATTTGTTAGCTCAGAACATACCCATTTACATAGAACAGAATACCAGCCTGAAGTGCTGTGTATATTAAGGCAGCAAAGAACATTAGATAAGTGCATTCCATGTTATTATTATTTTAGTTTGGTAGGATCAATTATCATGTTTTCATACCAAGACTATATTTAAATTAAGGGTGTTACTGTGAAATAATGCAAGAAACAGTACAGCACTATAAGAAAGTTTTCAGCTTAACAGCAATTTTCTCTCCGTATTTAATCTCTATAGCACAGAACAAGCTTTAAACTTTTGCCTTTAAAATATACTGAGTAACAAAGTCATTCGACACTCTTATTCAGAATGCATAATAGCTGTTAGAGTTTTAATCTTTATTAAACCTAATCTATTCCACTTTTAAACACCAAACAATTTGAGAAATCACATTTTGGCCGATGATACTTACTACCACCTGATTAATTACCAAGCAAAGAGTACTACCACTTACTTACATAATGTGACAGCGATAATCCTTATCTCTGTCTCTCTCAAATATGTGGTTTGTGTTAAAGATCAGATTAAAAAAATCAGTTTAAAGCAGGAAACCAACTAAAATTGCTCTGCTCATGACACATGGCTCCTGTTATCCACACAATCACTCACAGATGGGCACTTCTGTATTTAAACATGACTTAGGCACGTTAAGGCAACAAAGACTAGGTAAGTACAGGTTAACAATTTGACAGTACACAGCTACAGAGTGCTTTGTGTCCACTATAGTTTACTGTAGGCATAAATGATTTATCTCGTACTGAACCAGGCAGTAGTTTTTTTTCTAGTGAAATGAGTGTGAATACGCTCACTGGTAATAATACTGCTTAGCTTTCAGCCAACAAGTCAAAAATACATAAGGTGTTTCTGAAACTTTAAACATCTTCGTTTCACATTTAAGGCTAAAAAGTTCTGTCTTCAAAAGGGAAGCTAGTCAGTTTTAAACTAGCATGATTTAAGAATACAAATACCAGCCGGAACTTAGCTGCACGCAGCTTTCCAGATTTTGTGGCTGCAGGCACATTTGCAAGAGACTGGAATAGATACCACAGGTAAGACAATTAGCACCTTGCAAAGCTGCAAACAACAGAAAGATTGAAAAGCATTCGAACTGGCTGTGGCCTTTCGTCACACTTCTCAGGACTAACCAGTTAATCAAACAGTTCCACACTTGAGGTTTATCTCTGAACAGCTCAACTCAGGTAAGTCGTAAGACTGTTAGCATTCAATTCCAGCTCCTCAGGAGGCAAATAACCCTACCTGGACTGATCACATTTTGTTGCACTTCATGAGGGGCACAGAGATGCAGTAGGTATGAGACTCTAATATTTGCTGGCCGTAGGATGGCAGCTCTTACTACACCTCTTAGATACCACGGAAGGAGGAAAAACAGATTTTTAGTGCCTTAATAGTTACCATGCACAGAGAGCAGAAAGCTCCATGCAGACTCAAAATGTCAGGACCTCCAAAATCCAGCACGTATTCAAATTTCTCTGCACTGCTCAAACCTCCTTTGTCTGCAAACCTTCAGGCTTGAGGTTTTAAAATCAACTGCTGACACCTGATTTATTTTCCATAATACAAAAAGTACTGAGAGTGAAAGAGCAGAAGCCCCCATCCAGTTGATGTAATCCACTCCAAAAAACCAACAAAACCTTGATGAAATTACTTGTTAGGCTGTCTCTCTCTCTCACTGCCTTGTAATATTCACTCTGGGATGGGCCACATGCAGGTTTAGTGATCTTCCTTGGTGCCCTAAATCATAACTGCAGGCAGGCACTCAGTCCTAAATCATCTTAACATGCATTTGCCTGAAGGAGACTGAGGCCTCAGGCTATGGCTAGGATTTTATAGAAAGGTAGCCAACACCCAGTACCTGTCATTTGAAAAACCTTACACAACTTCGGCAGCGAGAGGTTGTCTTTAGTCATCGTTTGATGACTTTTCACCCAGCTGAAAAGATCAGCTCACTGCTATCACTTGCAAGGCAGATGTACCCATCCCTTATTCAACAAATTTGCCCCTTTAGGCTGAGCGTCTCAAGCAGGCGCTGCATCTTTTCAATGCACAGAAATGCTCAGTAAATCATAACATTAACTGTTTACTTACATGTGCAATTGAAGAATCTGTCCCACAAGGCTGTAAACTTGACTGGTCACTCAATCTCTCTGACATGGTCCATAATGCTGCAAGAATATTCTGTTTGCACTTAAAATCACAGAATGGTTTGGGTTGAAAGGAATTTCAGATATCACCTAGTTTCAAGCCCCCTGCCACGCACAGGAACACCTTTCACTAAGCCAGATTGCTCAATGCCCCATTTAGCCTGGCTTCGAACACTTCCAAGGATAGGGCATCCACAGCTTTTATGGGCAACATGGTCCATGTCTTGCCACATACTGAAGGGCTTCTTCCTAATACCTAAAGTTGATCTTTTTTTTAGTTGAAAGCCACACCCCTTGTCCTATCACTACAAGCCCTTGTAAAAAGTCAATCTCCAAGTCTATGGTTGCATTAATTTTAAATTTTGTAACACCAAAGATAAATAAAGCAGTAATAGCAGCAAAAACGATCAAGTGGATGCAAAATCTATAGACATACAAATCAGACAAGTTTGAAAACAAAGCTCTCAGAATATATTCTGAGCAGGTACAGCACAGACAGCAGTGCTTAGCTTTTCTAAATTCAGTGCACAGTGTTTAACAGTGGCTTGTCATAAAATTCTACTGGTTTCTAATTAGTCTGTATCCTTTTCAATCTTTGTTGAACATGAGGTTATATATCTGAACAGGGGCTTTTTTTCTGTATTATTATACCTCATAAATAACACTCACATTTATATTCTGCTAAAAAGGCTTAGATATCCTGCAGTCCCAGAAGGCACTCTTATTTCCTATATAAACCTTTCACCCTAATGACCGGAAATGGTGTCTGTGTGTCTTGATCCCAAAGGATCAAGATGTGGTACCATTACTTCCTTAGTTCACAGGTGTAACAAATATTCCAAGTTAGGTTTTTCCTCTAAACTAGTGATGGCATTTATTCTTCTACCAGGTAATATTTAGTGCATATTTCATTCATTACCATTACACTTTTTGTCCTTCTGGAAGTCAAATTTAACCTTGTCTTGTAAGGACAGAAATAACTTCAGAGACAATGTTCCTGAAACAGAATTCTTAAAAAACAAAACAAACTTCAAATGTAGACTCAACCAAGCAAATATTTGGCTAGCCATAATGTTATTTCCTTTAGAGTAGACTACACTAAACAGAATATAAATGCCCAGATATAGCTATTATTCTTTTAAAAGAGTTATTTTTTTAAAAATTAATATTTTACCTTAAAAAATATCAGCTGCCAAGTGCAGATAACTCTTAGGCTTTGTTTTTGTTTCTTTATACAGTGATTTTTCTACAGTTAGATATAGTTTGCTGATGCACAGCCCTAAGTGGAGATTGTACAACTACATACTAGACGGTATAAGTCAGCTAAGCAAGGTCACTCTTGTTTTGGGTGTCTTGCAGTTAACCTCCTGCCTTGTCTTCCTTCAGTATGCACTACCAGTCTGTGGTAAAAGCAAGTTAGGCATCCCACAATTAAAACAAACCAAAAAACCTTAAAACTTTTTTTTTTCCAGTCAGCCATACCTGATTTACTTGCTTGACTTCTTGCAGATAAGCAAAACCCGATTGTGTAAATTGCATCCATAGTTTCGAATTTCAGGAAAGAGGGATCTGTTTCCTCTCATGCCCCAAGTTCTTGAGCTAAACTGAGACTGTCAACGATCGTGCCATTTGTCACGCTGATCTTGTTGTACTCACTGGTGTACTACAAAAGACAACAGAGCCAGAGCACCTCCTCTTAGACAGGAGGACAAAGCAGTTATGAGCCGTGCCTGTGGTAGACCGAAATTATAATTTCTGCATTACTGAAAGGAATATATGAGGTGTGTTCCTGTACTTTTAAAACCTGAAAGGGAAGACTGTAACTTCAAGCAAGGTCAAACCTACAATTCACTATTTATTTTTTTTAAATTTTACACAAGGGTTTGTCTTCAAACTATGGAAACAAAACTGCATTTATATTAATGCAAATTTCACAAACCACTCTCCAGAAGAAGCTACACAAATTTTAGTCTCAGAGTGGAAGTGATTACACCACTTAAGAAGTTTCTGCAGTGTCTTATAATCATAATTAACATCACTGAATATACTTAATTTGTCTCTACAGTAATATTATTCTATTTCCATATGCTTATGCATTGAAGACAGACATAAGAGAGGACCATGTGCAGATGAGGGAGCAAAGGGCTGGCACAGGGAATAGCTGAAGGAGGCCCCAGAGAGAGACAGCACTACATCCTGCCAGAGCAGCCACTGCTCCTCTCTGCCAATAAATGTCTGAAAATCCCAGTGGCAAGCACAGATCACTCCAGCAGATGATCCTTGTTGGGAATCCTGAGTACTACCCCTTACCTTGAGTCCATCCTAGAGTCCTTGCTGAGAACCAAAAGCTTGCAAACACGATGCTGTAGCAGTCAGGAATCAGTATGATTTTATGTAAAGAATTCCTGAGGGTTTTGCACTTGTTTGATCTTTGATAACCACAAGAATGTACACTGAAAACAAGTAAGAAGCGTGTTCAGGTCGCAGAGTCTATTATGCAGAAGTTCTGAAATCTTAGAATTGTCCTCATGACTTAGATTTACCCTTCCTGCCCCTGCACAAAGACAGCAAAGTGAGCTCCAATTGTGCGAGCACAGCTGGTTGACGTAATTTATTCAGATTTCAGAAAGGTTTTTGACAGGGTTCCATGCTACTGGAGAAACTAAGATACTGCTGCTAGGAAAAAAAGGCAAACATGGATGAATATCTGGTTGAGTAAGTGAATCAAAATGGTAAGATTAAATTCTAATTTTTTTTTTTTATTATGACAAAAGTGCATCCTCTACTTAGTCTCATGTTTTTTAATATAATAACTTTGACAGTGAGAGAGGGAGAAACATGAGCAGGTAAAGAACAGGGATGGAGTCTGCAGATATCAAACATGTATTTGGGGAAAGGGAGATTTGTGAATAAGTTCAGTGTGGCTTCTGTTACATGAGTGAACAATGCAATGACAAAAGATTCAGCACTGATATGAATATGAAATCATGCAGAAGAGAAATTTCACACAAGCTATACAACCTCCTAAGCTGGTAGAGCCCTATGCTCAGTATGTAGCAGCAGCCAAAGATAAAGCCTAACATGCTGGATTCCATACAAAAATAGATCAGGGAGTAAGTAATATCAAATACACGTATATTTTAATTGGAGGCATAACCTTGTTTGAAACACTGCAAGCAGTGTAAGTCACCAAACCAACTTTGGTTGTGAAAAATTAAATACACTTGGGAGAAAAAGAAGGCAATGAGCAAAGGTTGGGAGTAATTCTCATAGGAAAAGAGTGAGAAATTTTCTGTCAAAAGACAGTCATGCTGAAAGATGTAAAATAATGAATGGTATCAAACCAGGAATTTTTGTGGGTTTTTTTTTTTTTTCAAAGCACAAGAGGATATTAAATGAAATAGGTAAGAAAAAAAAAAAGAAAAAAAAGAAAAGCAATGCATTTNACAGGAATTTTTGTAGTTTTTTTTTTTTCCAAAGCACAAGAGGATATTAAATGAAATAGGTAAGGAAAAAAAAAAAAAAGAAAAGCAATGCATTTTTATGTAGTTCACAACTCAACATGCTTTTCTGCCAGTCAAATGACATTACAGAATTTTAGTGCTATGAAGATATTAAACTTTTATACTGGTGTAAAGACTATACAGCTAGGTCAGTAATTATCTCTGAAGTTCTATTAAACTATTAAATATTTGAAGTTCTATTGAACTATTAAATGTTTGGATGGGACTTTTTTGGGAAATATTACCTCACATCTGCCCTCTGTAGCCTCTCCTTTCCTCTGATACACTGAAACTACTGAACATCACAGACTAGAAAAGGTGAAGATTAGCTGTGACCTACAGTAGGGATTCCTGGTTTTCTATGGATGGATTTATTCACTTGTTGTGTTGCTTTACTCTCTTACGGCCATGGGCATGACCTGCTTAACTTTGTGCTACTTAATTCTGTTCTGACTACAATTTAATAAATCTTATCACAAATATTTCAATGGCATCTGAGCATCAATAGATTTACTTTCATTACAACCTTGGGATGGGGTGGGGGGGTTAAAATTAGTAAATAAATGGGAAACTGGAATAAAAAGACCAAGATAACAAATGTCCACAAGCCTGATTTACCTAGGTCCTGATTTCCCAGAGTACTTCCTTTAATAGTTTCTAGGCCCAAAACATTGCCTTGGAGACTTCAGCAATTAGGCAGACATAGTCCCAGCAACTCAAAGCAAAACACTTGCAAAGTAAGAAACACGGTGAGTGGTGCAACGTGTTCTTGCACGTGGCAATGTGACAGGACAGAAACATGCGCACACCACCATTGAAAACTGATAAACCTGTGACGCTGGACAATCGTGGAGTAATTAAAAATCTAGCCCCTCCAGTTTAATTTCTCTCCCTTTTTGGAATCCAGTTTCACAAACACAGCATGTCTGTGCAGATGGGTCCAAACAGAGCTGAACTTGTCCCGACTGAAACAAGCTGTTCCAACCTGTTGGCACAGATGCATCTGCATGCACGTGTTCAGCACTACCTACCCAAGGAGCTGCACAGATGCCAAAGCTGCTCAGCGTGGAGCAGTTCGAACTGCTTGGGAGATACAGCTAACAGTGCTGATGCAGCTCTAGCAGATTAACTCTAAAAACACAGCCTCATGAACACATGAAGGAAAAATAAAAACTGCAGAAAGCTACATATTGCCTTCCATACCTTCTACTTCTGCTTGCAGGCAGCAGCCAATACTAATACACATGAACATCTTACCCAGGTTATTTGCTACAAAACCAAGTTGATCTGTCATTAGATTTGAGCTCAGGCAAATCACCTGCTCTTCTTTTAGATACAGCCCTTTTTCAGGTGTGTTGAAGTTTTACCGGCAGAGAAAGCTGTGGGAGTTTTCTGCCACTGCGCTAGTTTTTTGCTAACTTTAACCCACTACCACCTGCAACAGTCTTCAAGTGGTAAAGGCAGCCAAAGTTTGTGGACACACATGAGATATCGCCCCAGGCAACAACTGCAACGTGAACTCCACAAACCCACTTTCAGTCTTTCTCATTGGTCCCAGCTATGGGTATAGCCCTCCTACTCGCATCCATGAACTTGTTTCAAAACAATGCCTCTCCATGCATTTTATACCACAGGAGCTAGGAATGAACACCCACTGGTCCATGGCCTTCTCCTACTAGCTAAAAAGCCGCCACACAAAGTCGAAATTTATCTTTTCCTAGAAAAGCTGTTTCTAAAGCTTTTGAAAAGAAAAAAAAACCCACAAAAGTAACTTGAGTCCAGTGTGAAAATAAAACTTTTTTTCTCTTTATAAAAATGACCTTGTCAAAGAAGAAAAACAAAAGAAAGCAAACCAATTTAAACAAACCTCTAAGGGGAAAAAAAAAAAAAGAGGGGGGTGGAAATAAGGAAAGAGTTAGTACCACAGATTCCAGAGTTTTGCCTGCGGTCCCAAGGACAATGAGCAGGCGTGAGGCGGCACGGAGAAAGGGAAACCTCTTCGAATCCTTGACGTATTTTTTGTTAACTTCCCATAATTGCTTTTTTGGCATGACCATTGCCCGGACGCTCGGCTCGGGAACAAGCAGTTCGAAGAGCCAGCCCTCACAGCTGGGAAGCAGGGCTTTTCCACAACAAAAACAAGACAGCAAAAGCCAAAATAAAGCCATACGGCGGCGTGCGCGCACAGCCCCCGCCCCCGAGCCACCAGTCCCTCGGGGGCACGGCTTGGGTGAAAGCACCGGCCCCGAGCGAGCCTCGTCCTGCCGGGCTGGCACCGAGCGGGGCGGCAGCACCGAGCTGTGGCACCCTTGAGTACAGCCTGGATGGAGCAACTCGGCGGGAATGCGGAGGGAAGGGCGGGCGGAGGGCGCTCGGCCGGCGGGCAATGGCCCGGATCGCGCTGCCGCCGGCGGGACCTCGGACCGCGCCGCGCAAGCTCCCGCCTGGCGCGGCGCCGTCAGTCAGTCAGTCAGTCAGTCAGTCAGTGTGCCGTGCCCGGCCCGCCTCGCTGACCTACAGTCGGACACGCCGCCCAGAAGCCGCCAGCACAAGGGTCACGCATCCCGGAGCGAACCTCCGGCCCCGCAGAGCAGCCGGCACTGAGTGCTTGGTTCGCTGACGTGACTCACCAGCTGCCCCCCCCCACCCCACACACACACACACACACACATCCCACGTTCGGCATATAACAGCTATTTTATCTCCGGCTGTAATTACGACCCGTAAAAATAGTTACAAAGTACTTGGGGAGGGCTTGCAGCTAAAACGCTGTTGCTCCCCTTGTGCAGTGAATGCGGATTTGTGCGGAAGCCTGCGCCGCCAGGGGAGCGTAGGGTGGTGAGGAGGGAGCGATCCCTGCTCTGCCGTAGGAATCCATGATTTCATCCGCCGTTTCGGGCGCCTGCTGCTCACCCCCCGCGCCTGCCCGGCCGGGAACAACCCCGCACGTGTCGGTGCGGGAGTGACACAAACAAGCTGCCGTGGAATAAGGGCACGCCGCACCCGCACGTCTGCTCCGCGGCCAGGCGGCTTCTTTGCACGCCGAAACCTCCGCCCGTGACACTTCGGACCGCGGCTGGGCGTTCAGCAGCTTTGATTTTTTTTTTTTTTNTGGTTTTTTTTTTTTTTTTTTTTTTTTTTTTTTTTTTTAATTGCCCCTGGTTTTGTGAGGGAGGCGGCGGGGGAGCGCCGGGACCCGCCGCCAAGGCCGCCTGTGCCCGGGGAGAGCTCTCCACCTCGCCAGGGAAGCTGGAGCGAGCTCTGGCGGGTGTCACGTTTCCCATCCCGGAGGAAAAGAAACTGTTGCTGCTGCAGAGCGTGCTCGCCCGACAGGGATGAGTCAAGCTGTGAGACTTCTCTCTTTTACAGCTGCGATCATGTGCCGCAGCAAAATCTAGCAGGCTGGGAAGGGGGGGAGTCGAGGGGGAGAAAAACCACCTTTTACGAACCGGTGTAAAAATAACCGCAGAAACGGGGCTCGCCTTCCCCGCG
>VWYP01022830.1:73743-114332 GCA_013400435.1 Pycnonotus jocosus
TCCTTCCAGTTTAATGATCAAACGTCTGCCTGGAAGAAAGGCGAGGGAGCGGGAGGCACGGAGAGCTCCCCCCGCTGCTGCTGTTGTGTGTGCATGAGCGAGCGGGTACAGGCGGACACCCCCCCGTTCCGGCCGGTCCCTCCCCTCCCGTCTGACAGAGCCTCAACACCCGGGAGGGGGAGGGAGAAGAGAGGAGGAGGAGGAGGCAGCCGCCGCGAGTGCCAGTGCAGCGCACGGTTACTCTCCCGTACTCACTGCGGGGAGGTGGGGGAGGGCGGGCGCTGTGTACCTTTCTCTCCCGTGCCTTTCCTCACTTTAACAGGCCGGGGCCAATCGCCAGCAGAAGGGAACAAAGGGAAGGGGGGAGGGAAGCCCACCCCGGCCGCACCAGAAAGCCCCCGGGGGAGGCAGAGCCCTGCGGCTCCCGCTGACAGCAGCGCGGCCGCGGACCGGGCGCCTGGCTCCGCGGCGGTGTTTCTTCTTTCTTCATCGACCTTCTCCTCCTCCTCCTCGCCGAGCTTAAAGGGGGAAAGCAGCGTCCGGCGAAGGGAGAGAAACTTGGGTGGCTGCGTGGGGTGTCCGGCGATCGGCTCGGTCCTCGCGATCAAGATGAAAAGTAAAAAAGGTAGTTGTGATGGGGTGCCGGGACAAAGCGGGGTGCCCCGCGCCCCTACCCGGGGTGGAAAGGGGAACGGGGGGCTGTCGCTAAGCCAGCCGGAGTCCCTTTGCCTTCTCGGCCTTTTGTCCCCCGTACACCCCCTGGCTGTATCCCGTGGAAGATTGCAGTGGATGCTCCGCTCCCAGACAAAACATGCGGGGCTGTTGTTTGGAGGCGGCCGCCTCTCTGCGCCGCTGGCTCCCTGTCAAAAACATGTCCAGCCGTTCGCCTCGTGTCCTCCGCCAACTTTTGTTCTCTCCCCCTCCGTCGAGCCTCTTCCCCCTGCCCTCCCGTAAAACACTTTTTTACGCTTTTCCGCACCGAGCCCCACTGTCCCCGCGAGGGGAACGAGGGTGCGGGTGCTTTTCCCAACTTGGGGCGAGGAAAGCGGGGCCGTCCGGCAAACTCTTTGTTCGCGGGGACGGCAGCGTGGGGGGGCATCGGCGGGAGGGCTTCAGACCCCTCCGCGCCCTCGACCGCCTTGTTTTCCTGAAAGTTGGACCCTTTTCTACCCCTTTTAACCCTTAAAATAGGGAGACGAAACGCAAAGTACAAAAGTTTTGACGCAGGGTTACAAGGAGGAAGACTTCCCCCCCCCGTCTCCCCCCTAGCCATAAGGCTGTTTGACTTTTCTTTGTGTCCACCTCCAAGCACACAAACTTTACAGTTAGAGGATCGTTACTCATCGCGCTCGTGGTGCTTTTAAGTGCCTTTAAATTAGCGCTTGGCCACAAAGACGCGGAACGTGCTTTGGGATCTAACGCTCCTGCGCTGGCTGGGAAGAAGTTCACAGCAAAGCAGTGTCTGCTCAGTTGCGATTTGCCAGTCGGCGGTGTGGCTGAAGGGTGTTTTGCATTCAAAGACCATTAAATGCTCCGAAGCGGAGGGTTAGAGGGGAGCAGTGCGCATGTTCACTACTCCAGAGTTGTGCTTGTTCCCCTTACTATGCATTCCTGCGGCTCTGTAGTAAAGCAGCCTCTCATTGTTAATACCCTTGGAGCAATTAATGCATATGGAGTTCGTGAAATCATTGGGCTGCTGCAGACATGGTGTGTACTAATATGGTTTGTAGCCCTCGTCAGAGGTTGTTTTTTTTTTTTTTGGACATGCCAGTCAGCTAAGAGGAGCGCGCACAAAGGGAACTGAGCCACAAAGGCGAAGTTTAAAGAGCAGGCAGGGTAGTGTTGAGGAGCGCAGCGTCCCGCGGGAGCGGAGTGCGGCTTGATCCCGGTCACAGCCGGAGCTGCGCGCCCAGCTCACCCCCCTGTGCCCGGAGACAGCGCTGGCTTTTAAATATTACGGGCGTCTCTTCGGTAGGTCAAGATTCCTCACCCTGTTGGAAGCAGTTGGTGGTTTGTTTTCCCCCCTCTCTTTTATAGTTTCGCTGAATTAATTTAGCCCAGTTATTTTTAGGACATTCCTATGCTGCCTATTTGCACAGCAGTGGTGAGCTGGTTTCCTGTCTGCTGTTGCTTCCATTGTTCAGACTTCTCTCCCCGAGGGCAGCTGCTGGTTGGTGAAATACCAAACTCCCTGCACTTTCAACTGTTGTTCTTGCCACCCCCGAAATAAATGCGTGTGGAAAACGCTGACGTAGTTTCTAGGTATGCATGTGTAGGGCTTTGTGTGTAAGAGTGTATGTGTGTGTGTAAGATCTGCTTTGAGGATTGCAAATCCTGGGCTGAAACAATGGAAACAATGAAAGGTGACAGGCGAGAGGGAGAACTTTTGAGAGGGGCCATGGGCCTGGGGTTTGCGTGGCACAAATTAAAAGATGAGGAGACAAAGGCGGAAACTTTTAAAAAGATGTTAGGGCTAGGGTGCCTTTGTTTTAATAAAGGTTGGGCTTGTACTTATTTGTGACCTCCTGGGATTTGAAGCTCATTCAAGAAGTTTCAAAGAGTGACTTTGTTACAGAGTTATTGCTTGCGCTCCTAGAAAAATCCCGTTTAGAGGAAAAAAAGTATAGTACAGCCAAGTCTAGTTGCTTTAGGAGTAATAGCCTGCAAGCAGCAAAGTAGAGAGGAAAATAAATAGGCTGGTTCCTCAATTGTGAAACTCATTCAGAGGAAAGAGGTGGTGTTTTTTAACTGTGGAAATTCCCTTTTGTATCCTTACAGTCTTTTGCTACTTATGAATAATTTTAAACTAATGTATTTTTGTTGTTGATTTTTAAATTCGCATTGCATTTTAGTTAGTTGGAGTTTTTGTATGTGTGTTGAGTTCCAGATTTTTTTGTGTGATGCTGTGTTTCTGTCGATTGGTTTTGTGGAGGGCTTTTTTGTTTGTTTTTGTGGTTTTTTTTTTTAAGCTAGCAGACTATGGATTTAAACCTCAAGACTCTTCTATGGATAGTTTCATCTACAAATAATAACGTGATAGTAATCACATGGAACCCACTTGGCTTGTTAATTAGCTGGTTTAGAACACAGATCTCGAAAAGGCACAGGCATGTGCTCAAGTTTATACATGTGAAGAATCTTACTGAACTTGGTTACAACAGGATTGGGGGCTTAGATAGGAACTGGTTCTGTTTATCAGTGCTCATTTAAAAAAATGTCACTTGAGAAATTCAAAAAACCCTGAGGGGTGGGAGGTTTTCTTTAAGGTGATTTTTGTTCATCCCTTCTCTGGAGGGCAGAGATTGTTCCTTGTGGTATACTTTGTCCTCTTTTGAATAACAATTGGCTTCTGCCACTTCCTCTGTGAAGCTCTTCCTCGACACAATGGGATAATTGGAGGTTTTTTTGGTGCCTTTTTTTCCCCTCATAGCCTAAATTTTTCGTTTTCTTAACTTCCATTTTATTTGTCTCAGCCTCTCTAAATACTTTGTCCTCCCCCTCAAAGTATTTCAGCATACCTTTTTAAGTGGCAGTAGTTTGTTTTGAAATCAGCTTTAGTCATCACTGTACTTTTACTCAAGTTGTTTCAAGCTGTTAACTAACGTTTGGGTGTTGAGCCCAGACTCCAGATCCTAGGTGTAATCTTCCCTGAGCTGATTACGAGGAGGACCTGTAAAGTCTTTGGGCTGTGACACCATTCAGCAGTGCATTCAATCATGTATATGACTTCAGCTGGGAAGCCAGGAGGATAAAGTAATTTATAAAGAAGGGATGCTGAGTCCTTAGGTCATTAATAGCATAGACTACTCTTTTAAGTGGCAGCGTGGAAGTGAAGGAATGGGATTTTGTATTGTTTCTCAGACCTCTCTGCAAATGAACTTGTGCTGCTATAAAAGCAGGTTTTTTGTTTGGATTAAATGTATTTAGGAGGAGACATAAAATAGCCTGGCCCTAGCCTGCTTTTAATACAAAATAAATTAGTAGGTCAGCTGGGGCTACTCATCGTGTCCACAGGCCTTTATTCTGGGTGTAAATAACAGTAAGCCAATGGTCCAGCCGTGGAGCGTGGCCAGGAGCCTTTTCAGTTGGGCCCTGTTAAAACAGGAAACCAGCAGCGAATAGGCTGATTACTAACAAGACGGAAAAACAAAGCTGGGTTGTAATCAGCAGGAATGCTTTAATGAAAACAGAGCCTTGACAGCAACAATGTGGCTCCTGCTCGAGTAAAAAATATCAGCTGGGGTAGTGCGAGATTTCCAGCCATGACTTCCTGTTGCTGCTAGCCCTATACTGCGCCAGAGAGATCTGCCACGAGTTCAGAGGCTGATCAGCTATTTAAATGAGCTCATTTAAATGAGCAGAAGTCGGTAGTACACTGGGTTTCCTGCTTAACCAAAACCTGCTTTGTGTCACTAACTTACTGTGTCAATTAATATGACACACTGAGCCAGCGGGTCAAAGGGCTGGCTCCGCTGGTGACTCATTTCTTGCTAGGTGAGTTACGGTTAGTCAGATGGCAACTTTTACTTTAGCAAAAAATCTTGTTTGAAAAAGGAGAAACGTTTTTATCTTGCTGGCTTGCTTTTTTTTTTTCTGCTAAAGAAAAAGCAACAGTTCTAGGAGAGGTTTTGCTGTTAAGTCAGTTTTCTGAAGTTCACAGAGGTGTCCATGGAGTCTTTTAGTTTTGTGGTAGACCTTGGAAAGGTCACCTCAGTTTGGGTGGTGTGTGTCTGGAGTGCTTTTTGTTATGCCATGTAAATACTGCTTGCAAACCAGTAGACATGTAATTTTTTAATAGTAGTTTCTCCTTCCCTCTTGTTTCCAGCTCTTGCTGTTTGCCTCTCCCTCTTTTCCAAGGTCTTGCCTTACTGCTCATTATATTTGAAAACAAACAAAAAACCGAGCTCAGTGAAGTGCTGCAACAGTTCTGGTTTCTCACAAACAAGAACAACGCACTTCAAAATATTGTCTGAATAGCATGGGCTAGTTTTAGCTAGTTTTTAAATTAAATTTAAAAGGACTGAGCTGCTTTGCAGAGCCATCCTGTGGTCGCTGCAGGATCTTTGTTCCCAGAAGTGTTCCTCATGGCTCCAGGAGTCCATGGTGCAAGGCATGTTCTCAGGTCAGGTTGCAAGCATGACAGTACTTTCCATGAAGCTATGACAAAGTGGTTTGCTTGGAATCATTGTAAAGCAAACTTTTGACATACTTTCTACATGAATTAAGAAACTGTTTACATAATTTGGAGTTTATCTTGTGTTGGTTATTTAAATATTGTCCTATTGTTCCTGTTCCATGACTGGATAATTTATGTAGCTAATCATCAGATGAAAAATTTGGTATGTCACTTTGGTGCTTGTTGGTTACACAAATCAGCAATTGGGAGCATGAAAACAATACCAAGTAAGTGACTGAAGTAACTATGCCAGACAGATTGCGGATTGATCATCCTGTTGGGAATGCTTGCATATCAAAACTCTGCATTTCAAATTGGACAACTTAAACCAAATTTAGGGATGTTGGAGCTATTCATAAACAGGGGAAGGAAAGAATAATTTACTGTGTCAGCTTTGGCTGAAGTTTGAAAGTGTGAGGAAAGGTCCTTCTCTGTTTTCTCCCTACTCTCCTGCCAAGAATTAAGGAAATCTCACACATGCATACCTTCTGTCTTTCTTTGTGTGGTGGTGGGAGCTTTGGTGGCTGGTTGGTTGGGTTTTTTTTAAAAGGCATTACTTCCTCCTATGCCTTACTTATGGATATAACATAGTTTTATGTAGTTTAATATTTTCACAGGCACGCTTCTTGTTGTTTAGGACTTACTTTATTTCCTTAAATTGAATTTTTTAATTATGGGGTGATTGCCCAGAGAAAACTTTACTCTTGACATTCAGTTGGCTTTACTATTAAAGTTTTTAGTTTTGGTGTTACAAGTGAGCAAGTTTCTTCCTTTCCACCCCCTCACCCCCTCAGTTTAAGTTCAAAGACAAAAAGATTAAGGGCTTGTTTTCCTTCTATAGTTTTTAAAACTGCTTCTGGAAACCAATGTCAGTTCACTTGAAATTAGTATTAATTTGTACTAGTTGAATGTGGGTAGTATCTTATTTGGACGTGTATACAGTTTGTAATATTCCTAAAATCCTTGCTGAGTTTACAGTATGGTTTTCTTTGTGTTTTACAGAATTAGGAAACTAGTATATCCTACCAAAGGAGTAGAATTGTAGCCTTCCTAACTATTGAATACTTGCTCGTTTGTTTAATTTACATTCCATAGCTTCATGTTACTTCATGTTACTAGTAGTGTGGTGTACATATATAAAGAGATAATCAGATTTTGAAATCTGTTCCTTCCTTTGTGTTGGAGGGAGAAGGCATGCAGTTAACTTGTAAATTTGGAGCCCTTATAGTAAGCATAGCACAGAACACACTTTTCCAGGGATAAAAAAATGAGATGAAAACCACGAAGCTGAAAAAAATAGTCAGGATAAAAACTGGAACATTTAAATGATCATGGTTCTTTGATACAGAATGCAATTAAATGAGAGTACATTTCCTGATAAACTGGTGAGCTCTTAGGCACCTGGTTCTTCCCTTCTTCTGCACTCTTTTCTTCATAAGTGAAAATCTCCTTAGGGGTGGTGTCAAAAACAATTTTTTACTTTCTTTTTTTCTTCTTCCATTATTTTTTCTGAATAGGTATAATTATTCATTTATAAAACTTACAACCTATCCCTCCCAGGAAGGAAGCATGAGGATGTTAAGAAATAATTAAATAACCTATTGCTTGAGTTGGGGTGTTTTAAGTTCTTGCTTGTTGACCTTTTGCCCAGCCACTGAATAGTTATCCTTGAAAAAAAGTGCTGGATGCATACCACAGCAAGCAAACTTGGACAATATTCTCATTAGATAGAAGCTATCTGATAACGTGCAGCAGATAAAAGGTTGCCAGGGGAACAAGAAAATGAAGGTTTGCAGAGAAGGATTCCTTTAGGAACGGCTCATTGGTGCTACTTTTTGTTCAGCTGACAGAAAAGCTACAGCGTGACAAGTTAACGCTGCAGGACGAATCTCCCATACAAGGGCTGTACCAGTAAAGGCAGTCAATGTGATATGAAACGTCTGTGCCCCACAGTGCTGGAGCCAAGTGGTTAACGGATTGAGGAGGCTGATTGTTCTTGTCTCACCATTGTAGGTGTAGTTGCAATATCGGGCAGCGAAACGGAGGATGATGACACTATGGATGTCCCACTGGATCTTTCCTCATCTGCTGGCTCAGGCAAACGGCGGAGACGTGGCAACCTGCCCAAGGAATCTGTGCAGATTCTTCGGGACTGGCTCTATGAGCACCGATACAATGCTTATCCTTCAGAGCAAGAAAAAGCGCTGTTATCCCGACAAACACACCTTTCCACACTACAGGTATTTAAAAAAGTACTTCTCCTTTCTAAGGGAGCTGTTTTCTGTTTTAATTCACCTGTGGTCTCCCGTCATGGATGCAAATGTTTACACTGCATGTGAGATTTCCTTTTTTTATTGCTACTCTCCTGCTGATGGCACTCATAAGGAGAGATAGAGACTGATTATATGTTATGATGATCTTTGTTTATTGTATTGTAAAATTATTTTTCTGGGAGAACAGTCGTGAATTGGAGCGTGCATGCTAATTTTTAGCGGAATCGTGCCCCAAAAGACATAAAGTGTCTGTAGAAGGTAATTTATTGTGAGAAGAAGGTATTTATTTGTCAGCAGAGGTTTTATGGTGATAGCTGTGCAGCTTAATGTGTAACTCTTCACTTCTAAAACAGCAACTTGAGGCTTGTTCCAGTAGAGCATGAACACATGTGTAATTATGTGTATGATCACTGCCATTAAAATCAGTGGAACAACCCAAAAGGGATAGAGCTACTCAAGGGTGTTAGTACAGGTATGGTGAGGCATTTGTGTGATTATTTTGGATTCTCATCCTGGGATGCCACTGGCATCTGTGAGGTCCCTTGGACACATCATTCTCATCTTCTGTGATCAACTTTGGTGGAATAGCTTTTGCCCATTGCCACATCCCATCTGTGGGAAGGTGGCTGCATGAGAACTTGGGTAAACCACGGTTTCATTTTGGGAGCTGCTAAATAGAGAGCATTCCTGATGAATTCTGGGCTTTATTTTTCCATATTAATTAATTAGTGCAAATGTCATAATTGACTGTGGAGTAAAATGTTCTTAATGCAAGACTATAAAGAAGACTTCCTTTATGCAGTAAAGAGAAAAAAGACGTTAAACTATAAACTATCCTGTATTGCCCAGGAAACTGGTTGATATTTAAACAAGGACAAACTTAAATGAGGTAATTCATGTTATGTCTGTCGACACAGTCAGTTGAACAAGGAAAATCAGTAACTATTTGTGGGAGGAGTGGCTCTCTTCAGAGAGAAAAGGTTTTCCTGTTGTTAATTAACCTAAGCTAGGGAACAATAGCCAATAGGTTAATGTGTGTGCACAGAGTTAAAAGCTAAACCCATAGTGTGGACTTCAGCTGTCCCGGGGCTTTCTGTAACAGGAGCAGGGAGTGGGTGCTAGAGCACCAGGAGGAGGGAAGGGCCTTTGCCAGGCATGTCAGAACTTGTCAGTAGGTCTCTGTTTTGTTGTGCAGTGAAGGAAACTGCTTGGAGGGATTCATTAATCTAACCATCCACTCTAGTGGCACATAGTCACACATTCATAGGGCATGAATGAAGGTAGAAATTAAGATGTCATTATATTCCTAGGTCTGCAACTGGTTTATCAATGCACGCCGCAGGCTGTTACCTGACATGCTGAGGAAGGATGGCAAAGACCCAAATCAGTTCACTATCTCGCGGCGAGGGACCAAGCTTCCCGAGGGCGGCCTGGTGGAGTCTGCCATCAGCACAAAGAACTACATTCCCCTGCTGGAGGAGACTGCCTTCCTTCCCTCCGCCGCCCCGCTCGGCAAGACTGTGTCCTCCTCCAAGCCGGCGTCCCCCGGGTCGGTGCTGGCTCGGCCGTCGGTGATTTGCCACACAACTGTGACTGCGTTGAAAGATGCCCCTTTCCACTTCTGCCAGCCCGCTGATGTAGGCCAGACCACGGACCTGCAGCAGCCCCCGGCTGGCGGCTTCACAGATAACCCCCTCTCCTGCCACGAGGACGCATCCAAACTGGGACCTGGTGCAAACACACAAAATGGGCTCTTCAACACTCCTCCTCCAACACCACCAGACCTTAACCAGGATTTTAGTGGATTTCAGCTTCTGGTGGATGTGGCACTCAAAAGGGCGGCAGAGATGGAGTTGCAGGCGAAACTGATGGCCTAAATCCCCTTCCTTCTCCTTCCCCGTTTTGTTTTACCAGGCAGGGATCTAACAGCTGTGTGGTTATCGCCACCCACACGATATCAAAAGACTTCACTGCATTATTATTATTTTTTTTATTAATCTTATTTGCACAAGGGGATTGCTGAAATGAAGCTTCCTGTCACTGAGATGGTCTTCAGTGGAATACGGTCATTCCAAGAATTATAAACTTAAAAGCTACTGTAGAAAGAAAGGATTGTGTGTTTTGTTGGGATTTTTTTTAATGTTTTCTTTGTAGATTTTTCATAATGTGAGATGTATCCCAAGATCATGTGATTTGTTTTGTTTCTTTCAGACTGTGCAATATGTAGTAATGATATAGAGTCTTCTTATCATTCCCATGTGGAACGGAATATACCGACACGCTGTCTAAATTTTCAATTTTTTTAACAATACAAACTTTGGATGATCATGCTTTTTTCCCATAATATAATAAAATATTTTCTTTAAAAGTGATGCATACAGAGTATTTTGTTGAATACAAGCTTTGCAGAAAACGTGAATTACCCTTTAAATAAATGGAAGTGAGAAATATTTTTGAGCTCATACTGACTTTGTTTGGTTTAGAGAGCCATGCTAGCAGTTGTTGTTAACCAGATGTTTAAAAGAATGCTGAAAAGTGGGCCAGAAGTACCTGATTGTATTCTGCTATGTTGAAATTCTTTTAAGGGGCCAAAGGGAGTTATGTAGGCAATTCTGACTCAATTTCAGCGGGAAACCTTGGGCCCCCCTAAGAGTTCCAGCTCTTGGCTCCTTGAAATATTTTGGGGCTGGGAAATGTGATGGCCCATGGGGAAGATCTGAAGATAAAAGGAAGAGGCCAGAAGAGGGGCTGGGACAAGTGTTCTTTGTAGATCTTTGTGATGTAGCTCCTAGACATGACTGGTGACAAATTTTGATAGGGGAGGGCAAGGCCTTCTACCCTTACTTGGACTAGCAATGACAAGGTTTTTACTCAGTAATTCTAGTAGACTGAAATAAAGTAGGCTGTATTGCATTGAAATCTGAGTTCTGGGAGCCAGGTCTTTGTGAGATACTTTAACAGGTGGTTGGCTAAGATTTAGAAGAGATCTCTGCTGTATTGGGGTGTATTTTTGCCAACAGAATCTAAGTTACCTTTCAGAAAAGGACTTTGCTATCAAAATGACTTATTACTGAAAAACGTGAAGACTTGCAGCTCACATTTCAACTTACTTGAATGTCAGTCGCCCACCCTTATCCTTCCAACAACAGTGAAATAAGAGACCTCCAGGGTAAAAAATTGGTTCTGGCTAATCTTTAAAAACAAACCAGTTGTCTGTTTGGGAGGTTGGGGGAGGGCTTTGAGGAGCAGGAGAGTTGGTGAATTTAAGGATATCACTATGAGTAGAAAGAAGACTGTAATATTCTGACCATTATTCTGTTTTGCTCTGGCCTTTGTAATTTTTTAATATCAGAAATAGGGTTTTTTTTCTCTGGAGTACTCTGGAATTCTTCTGAACTTGTGCCTTTCTTGAACCTTCATGTTTAAATCAAAATGGCAAACAGTAAACACTAGCTTACTTATGGCTACATCAGCTTTGATCACAGAGTTATCCTAATATACTATATGAATATAGAATTATTTTAAAAAATAATTTGGAAATAAAGCTGGAAAATAATTTTGAGCATATAGATGGCAGTATATTCTGTCTTCAAGGAATTGCAGGTGGGTACAGAAGAGCCTTGTGTAGTGTCTTTCTGCACACACTGTACTTGATACTTCTGAGCTATTTTTCCTGGGATACCTATGTATGTATTGTTTGGGTTTTTTAATGACTAATTGTAAAATGGAAATGTACTTTTTTCTAACTGTGAGGTTCATGTTGAGGGAAGACTTGGTTAATAGACATGGTTTTGTGGAATAGGTGATTTATCATTAAGGGATGCTACACACCCAAAGTGGAGTGTCATCTTTGAGATAAAAGTTTGGAAGGTGCCTTGTCCTTTCCTGTTCTTGCAGGAAGGAATTTTATTGCAACACTCCTTACACCCATGCTTCAAGCAGTAAGGAAAGAAAAACAGCCTCACGAATGTTTGCATTGTTTGATTTGAATTGCTCGACATTTTCCTCTTTTGTTTCCTTTTTTCAAAGCAGTTTGCTGGTGTGCTGTGGGATAAAGAGAAAGTGGGGCACTCAGATCATTAAAGGGCATTTTCAGAGATCTTTACTCTTCATTACTCTGCCCTTTATAATAAAGAGTGTCAGCAGGTTTAGAAAGAAAAAACTTTGCTGGTTGAGCTGACCAGTTCTGTAATTTCACTAGAGCAGCTGCAGTACTGAAAATGAAAATCAAATGAGGAAGAAAGCTGTTGCCATTCAGGTTAACAGTTTTCATTGAAAGTAAAAGCCTGTGGTCTCTCTGCTGTTTTCATTTACTATTATGCCACACAAAGTGGTATTAGTGTAAATGACCACCAAAGTCCTGTTTGTGTGATGAGCACTGCATTTCCATTTTGCTGACTGACTTACCCTGGGAACTTCACTGGTGACCAATTTTGCTTGGTACCAATTATATGATTCTTAAATTATTATTTGTGTTAAGGTTACACCTAGAAGTTCAGCTGTAGTTGCAAGTCAGATGGCTGTGGCTGAGTAATACCTGACACCACACCATGTAAAAAGCTTTTCCCTACCCTGAGGTGTTACTTAACTTAGAAGAAGAAAAATACTCATATTTAGTACCCACTAAAACATATCAAAAAGGAGTTTCTGCTTTCCTGTAATCTAGCACTGATTGTTTTGGTGGTGGCTATTGAAGTTTACCTAAACCTATTCTTTCTGAGCATAAACCTGAAGTAACTTTAGATAAAGTTATCAAAGGTAAGTAGATGTAGGGCATTGGGTGGAGCTAGGATCCTGAGCTGAGCAGGAGTCTAGTAGCAAACCAAAGGCTTCACACGCTGGCCACACATCCCTGGTAGTGCAAACAAAAAGTTTTATTTGTGAAACTTGTTTTACCGTGGGGAAAAAAAAAAAAAAAAAAAAAAGAGAAGCAATGAGACAACATGGGTGGTTTTGCTGTTCTTGCAGCAGTGATAAACCCAGATGTAAAGCAGTTTTGTCAAAACTGAACCTCTGACTGAAAACACACACTTTGGCTACTCTGAAGCTGAAGGGAAGGCATTGCCTTGTTGCTGGAGACTGTCTGGCCAGCCAGGGCGTCAGCGAGCTGAGAGGTATGACAAATTCATGCCAGGCAAAACAGCTCACAGGCAGGCTTCGTCAACCTTGTTTTCATGGCTTTTGTGCCTTGTAAACAAGTTGTGGCAGCTGCATGTGATAAATCCCTGCGCAGAGCAAAAATAATTACAATAGGGAGGGAATCTTGATCCTGGCGTGGCTGCCTGCGTGCGGGGAGGGGGTGGTGTCTCGCTGCCTGCTGGGGGGGTTGCGGTATCCCACATGTCTCCCAGCCTGTGCCATGAGGTCAGCGTACACGGCTGTAAAACCGTTGGAGCTGCAACAGCTGGCCTCGTGCTATGGGGGAGGGAATGGGGCGAGGAGCGCTGGAAGCTGGGCTGGCTCGCAGGGCTGCACCCTCCCCGCCGTGCTGGCTCTGCTGACAGCACCATCCTGCTGCCCGGGCAGAGCAGGGGGTGTGCGAGCGCTGCAAAAGGGGAAGCAGGAGAAAGCAGTAACCGGGGAGAGGGAGTGTGTGGTGGGGAATCAGTTTTCCCCTTGGAGGTGAGGTAAGGCTGCAGTGGGAAGCCCAGCCCACAGAAGGGGCAGTGCAGCTGGGAGTCCAGGTGCACCGTGACCCTGCTCAGTGTCACTTTTACACCTGTGGTATTTAGGCCACTTGCAGTTAACTGTGTCCTGCCTGTCAGAGTCTGTTTTCATTTGCCATTTTTATTCAAGCACTTGCGCAAATTTTTTTGATAACCCTTTGAGTACTTTATATTCTCTCTAAAACTCATTTAGGGTTTTTTGTTGTTGTTGTTTGGTTTGGCGTTTTTTTGGGTTTTGTTTTGTTTTTTTTTTTTTTTCTTTCTCTACTTGGCATCTTGCAATTGTCAACTTCCCGCCTGGTTTTTCCCAGTAGGGATTACTGGCACAAATGCAGCTCATGTTCACTTTTCAGGACATTACTTGTTTTAAGTCTCCTGTTCACCAACTGCCAGAGTTGTTACGTCTCTATCCTGTTTCGCTGGTTCAGCAGGCTCTTCTCCCATGAGTTCCAGTGTTCAGACTGAAGGAGAAGAGATTAGATTAGCCGCTCACTCTAGCAAAATGTCACTTGGAGCTGTTGCTGTTCCAGACATGATAATTGCACCCATGTGTGCTGTATGCGGTTCAGTGTCTATTCCAGTCCCTGTCACGACAATGAGTGCCTGGAGTTCTGCTCACACAGAAAATCATGTAAACCCGTGCTAGCTCTGCTACAAAGTAAAAACCCAGGCTGCATTCTCCATCTATATTTTGCATGCGCTCCTGCTGACAGCTCAAAGCTATTTTGCTCCCCTTTCCCTTTCAAACTGGCTTTATTTGCCTTTAAACTCCTCTTTCTTTCTGAAGCTGAAGTGTCAGGTCTGAGACTACAGCTGGAAGGAATCTCAGGTCCTGCTACACAGATTTGTAAAACAGGGTAGCTTTCACCAACAGGTCGGCTTCACAGCCCTTTGTAGCTCTGCAGAGCTGCTTCATTGTGCAACATGAATCACAGTCCCTGAAGCTGATGCAGCCATGAATAAGTCGCATCTGCCTCCCAGCTAATGTGTGTTCCACTGGATAGCAGGGTTTCTGCCAAATTCCGTGTGTTTCTACTGACAAACAGGGTGCTGATCTTTCAGCTGCTTACACAATGTGTAATAAACCTGTAAAAATGCACAGAGGTAGGAGTGCTTTGAATTAGTGACTTAACTAGGAGGAGGAGAGGGGGCACAGGTGGCAGACTGTGAGTTGAATGAGTGCAGCTGACAACCATCTAGCCCTGTTTATTCTTGGACAGCTTCCCTGGGACCACAGACCAGGGCTGTGGCTGCTTTCTCTAATTGCAGCCTAGGCAGAGCCTGCCCTGGGCACCAAGCCCTATCTCGAGGTGTGTAACAACATGACCCTCTCAGAGAGAAGAACCCTTGTCTGGGCATATATAAACCCTCCACGTGGTTTTTGTTATGAGCCTTTCATCACATCATTTAGCTGACGATGAAGAGGATTGACCTGGCTATGGTGAGAGTGGGTCAGTCCCAGAGCTGTGGGTTTTGCAGTAGATACATCTATGTTTGCCTGGTTTCTCTGAGTCCATCTCCACAGTGTTGCCACATTGCTGGGGAAATAATATCCTGGAGCTCCTCCATCAGTGGCATTTCACAAGTTGGCAGGGCTCATCTTCTTTTTGGGAACAGTCATTTTTATATGTAGTAGTACAGAAATAATTCCCAACTGTAAGGCCTGTAGTTTCACTAGTGTGGTATTCTATAAGTGTATGTACAGAGAATGTTTGATCCTGCCTCTGAAGTCCCTACAGCCTGATAGCTCTATGGGAAATCATGTGTCACACACTCCATACTTGCTTCTGCTTCCTCTCCAAAACCAAACAGTTAGGGCCTGAGAGCCTTCCATTAGGGATAAACATTTTGGTTTCTTTAACTGATGTGTTCTATCTAGTTTCAGCATAAACCAAACATTCTTCCCTATCTCAACTTTTACTCTGGGGTTCTAGCTTTTTTGCAGGAGCAAAATTGGTTTTTTGTTGATTGGCAAATAAATTTTAGTGCTTAGCTGTGGCTTTTTTGGCCTTTAGAAATCTCCTGTAGAAGCTGTTGATAAAGAAGAGAGTCTTGATCATAATTCACCATCTGCTTATAGATTTTACCAAGATACAATTTTGTGTGGGTGTGTATATATCTATACCCTCTATATATCCTAGTAAGGATACCCTATATGTATTGCTCCTGGTATTTATATAAAGAAATAAACAAAATTGCTTGACCAATGTGGGAAGAATGTGATGTCCCCGAGCTTGCTTTTATGAATTCATATACTGGTCTTGGAAGTTGTTCTGGATAGAAGGCACATAACTGATGGTAAGGATCTCAACAGTTTTGTAATTTTCCTGAGTAAGCATTCAGCCATTTTGCCAGAGCCTGTAATTTCACTTCCTTTTCTAGCCTGCAATGTTCTGATTGCTTGACCTTGTGTCCAATGTTTTATTTTGTTTTCTTTTGCACTTCTAGTCTCATTCCTTGTTTGAACTCTCCCTCTATCATTTCTCTCTTTGTTTGACTTGAGAGTGCTTTCACAATATCATGCATAGTCCATTTAACTAGGTTAGAGATATTTTGACTAGTTTTGTACTGTTTAGAAAGGCATCTGATCTCTGCTACTCCACTACACTAACCACAACAGCAAATCTTGCTCTGATGTAAACAGATCAACTTCTGTTCATGAGCAAAAGCACATTTTATCTGTGTAGATAGCTCAGCTTTTTTCTAACTTATGCTTTCTGTGTTGTGACAGGGGTAAGCCAAAGAAAGAAACAATTAATAATAAAATCCATTGGCAATTTTCAAAAATGGAGGGAATATTTTTAGCTTTGAGTCAGTGGTATTGCTGGTTTCAGGGTGCCTTCAGAGCCCTGGCTCGGCTGCCATGAACCTTCTCCTGGTGAGGTGTAAAGCAGACATTCCTCTGCCAACCTGAATGAAAAGGTTAGTTCAGGTTATTGTATTAAACACTGCTTAGGCAGTTGCTTCTGTAACTCATTCTTCGTGTTAAATTCAGCTGGCTTGCATTCAGCCAAGGTATTTCCAGTGATGTGCTGCCAGCTTTTTCCAAAGACCTCCTCAAAGGTCTTTCTTTCTTAGCTGGTGATATATGGAAAAAACCTTCTGTAAATGTCTCAGTTTAGTGTATAGATTTGCATCTGCAAAGTACATACTGTCTGTTGTAAAACAGACAGTCTCTCCACCTCCCTCCCCTACCAAATCCACCTTGACCCCTGCTACTGTGTCCATGGTACCTGGGGAAGAGAGGAAATGTCCCAGTCACCCTCTGAAGGGAGAGTAACATCCCTTACCATCTCTTTAGACCCTAGGAGGAGGTGGTGGGAATTCAGACATACAGGTCTGCATTCCATGGGAGAGTTCCCACTCGGTCCTGCAACACCTTACTCCTTCACCTGCGTGATCATGGGGTGCTGGTGGTCTTGGGGAGGGCAGCACGTGAAACCCAGGTGGGTATTATGCCAACAGCCAGCACCACTCTCTGAGCTTCCTCTGATGTGGCAGTGTGAGTTTAAATAAGCAGGAGTCATGAAAGGAGGTATGGGGGGGCTGTGTCAATTTCTCTTATATTTACACTGATAAGCAACAGGTATTTCCGGTGTGAAACATTTAATTTCCTTTCCTTTTGAAATGCAGTGATGCAGAAGCTCAGGTTTCCTTCCCCGGGGTCAGAAGAGCAAGGAGGGCTGCATGGCCCAGCTGATGCCTGTGTTGGCCAGACTCTCCCCATCTGGCAGAAGTGACTCATCGGTGGCATGACCCAAGCACTCTGTGAGGCTTGTTGAGCTCAGGGGGAGTTTGTCTTCAGATCCTCTACTTCCTTGAAGATTTGCCTTTAGTCCTTGCCTTACCCCAGCCCTCATCTGCATTTGCTATCCAGCTTGTGCTGAAGTGGTCTGCCCCAGATGCCTTCCCGGTGCCAGTCCTGTGTTTTAGGGTGTGGGGAGCTGCCATTGCAGATTTTGAGCTGCTGCCTCCACCTGGGGCTCATTACATGCAGCTTCCTCTCCAGCTGCCAGGGGCCTGGACAGAGAGCAGGGAAATGGCACACAAGGTGCTTGTAAAACCCTCAGCTCTGTCTGCCACTGAAGGAAGCACTGGCTGAGCCTCCCTCCCTCCAGGACAGGCTTCCTGCCCTAGGAAATCCCCTGCTGTAAGGCAGCCCAGGAGATCCACCTTGGGGATCTCAAAATGGGACCAGTCAGCACTGGCTGGGTACAGAATGAGAGCTTTTCTAGAAAAGGGTTTTTAGAAAACCCTAATAAAACCTTTTAATTATACATAAGAAAAAACAAAAGTGACCCTGCCTGCTCCCCAGCTCTGTGGTTTACTTCTCTAGAATACACTGGAGTTTGATCTTTGAGAAATGATATCTAAAAAGCTCATATGTAAAAACTTAACTGTTCCAGCGATAGGATCATAATCTGCCTTTGATCCTGTAAATTGTTGAACCACAACTCTATTCGTTGCCCAAGGACTGCAGGAAATGTACACAGGGTTATGCAAATCTCTGGGAGAGGGAATGTTTTGCAGGGAGGGGGGGAAGATGATTCTTGCCACAACTGTCAGTCTCTGGATTGCAGCTGAATAGTTTGGCAGTGTCGGTGCTCTCCTGTGTCACCCTGCTGCCAGTTCCCACGGCTCCTACCCCTCTGCTCACTGTCCAGTTGTGCAAGTCTGGAGTGGCGAGCTTTTTGAGCTTTTTTCAGATCTCCCTCTGCGTGCGCTGGTGGCATTTACAGGCGCAGTCTGCAAGCTCGGTCCTTCGTCTGCGTTTTTCTCCAAGCCACCACTGTGAGTGCAGTGTTCATGTTTTGCCTCTAAATCCCCATGACTTTTCCTGTCTGGGGAAGTTTGCAAGGGGTGGGTCAATCTGATGGTAAGACACAAACAATTTCTTTTGGGAACCTTGAGGGGAGCTAAGCCTGCACCAGAGCCCAGCCAAGGCAGGACAAAAACAACACAACAGGGACATGGCCAGCAGATGGGGAGCTGTCAGGCAGGACTTTAATTTTGTGTAAAATGTGGATTTTCCTCTTTCCCAGACTTGCAAAAGAATAGTCAAACCCTTGTAAAGACGCAGGTTGGGTGTAGTGTGGGAGTACATCCATCATCAACACCACATTTAAAACAAGAATGCTTGACATCCTAACCATCGCTCAGGGTAACAGATACTGATAAAAAATAAAAGTAGAGGTGCTTTGATACTGTCTCTGTTCCTTTTTTTTTTTTTTTTTTCCTTTTGGTATGTAAGCTAAGTGGCATGACACTGGACTTTGGTACTTCACCCAATTTACTTTAATTTGCATATTGAAGAAAGACATCGAAAGGGCAGGATGAGCCCACCATTGCCCCGCTGCCCTGGTAGGGCTCCCCTGGCAGCCGTCTTGTGCTGTCCCGGGGAAGGCTGTGTTGCATCCAGAGCACAGCCCAGCCTTTTCCATAGGCTGCATATACGGCACAGGTTCAGGGGCTGCACGCACCAGAATGTGGGGCAGTGCTGCATCAGCTGGGCAGGAGTTTGTTTTGCTGTTTCTGTTTGGTTTTTTCACCTCGGTGATAATTCTTACCCAATGTGCGATCTCTGCTCTGTGTACTTTACTACTCCTTGTGATAATCAAAATCCGGCCCTGAACTTTTTCACTACAAAGGAAACAAGAACTTTGCCCTGTTGGCTGTTAACAGGGCACTCAGCGATGCAGCAGCCTCTTCTCACGTGCAAAAACTCCCAAAGTCTGTGGAAATCAGGGTTATGCTGATGACAGAACGCTTACTGGTTTTGCACCAGTGCGGCTGGAGATCAGGCACTTTGACACGGACATGAGATTTCTGGTGTCAGACTCCTCTCAAAAAAGGAGCAGGCACCCAACCAGTTGGTGTAAAAAACCCTTTAAACACCAGGACCGCCAATAATGCGCTGCGTGCGGCTCAAAGTGCAGCCTGTGGTGGGTTCAAAGCGCTGAAACATTAACCAGCCCTTGGGGCACCGTATGTAGTTGCCGCTGGGTGCCCACACCGTGGCTGCCAGGAGCGGGAAGTGAGGGTGGCAGCGCTCCTCTCCGTGTGGAGAAAGGGCGCAGCGCTGTTTGCGCAGCGCGCACGGAAGCGCTGCTGGCGGCCCCGAGGCGCTGGGTGTGCGGAGGGCGGCAATGGCAAGGTACGAGCTTCCCCGTGCGGGGAACGAACAGGGAGAGGCGGAGCGCTCGAATCTCAGCCTCCAGCTCTTGCTGAAGGGCTCTGATGAACGCTGCAGTGATGGCGGTGGTGGCCCGAGGCTGTCCTTCCACGTCCACTCTTTTGTTTGCAGGTATAACCTGCCTCAGGTGAAACCCCTGGCTCTAAGACTCCCCCTGACCCCAAGTGAGGTAAGGCTTGTGGGAAGAACAAATATCACTTGTGAAATTGCAGGCTGCAATAGTAAGGGGAAAGGAGAATACTAGAGCTGCTTCTGGCCCCACACCTCAGATGGTTTGGTGGTGTTTTCTTTTTAACAGTAGTGAGGTGTCCTGGAGATCAGATGAGGAGACATGAGGAGCCAGAAAGCATTTCTGAGCATTCAAGTGTTGTAATCATGCTCCCTGAGCTCAGCTGACACAGGAGACAGGTAAACACATCCCCCTGCCCAGGTAGGTGACAGTATATAAATCTTCAGAACACCCTGAGGAATAATAAGCCTTTTGCAACTTTGCCTTTGAACTCTGAAGAAGTTATGCTTGCGTGATGGATGGCAGTGGTGCCCAGCTATTTTCTGAGGCACAGCACAGCTCCCCTTGCAGAGGTTTTATCCTCAGCTGAAGGGAGGGTACAGCAAGCTGTGCGTCAGTGCCGACTCTTGCAGCTGTAGAAACTTGTCATTTCCTTTCCAAACACCAGCACTCTCAGCAAGGCAGTTGGCCTTGGGCCAAAAGCCATTCCTGTAGTGTCTGTTCCTGCTATACGCATGTGTAATGTTAACTTACCTGATTCCTGATGTGGGTTTCTCCACAACCGCTGCCACATACCTGTGCCTTGTCAGTGTGGTGGCTTTGGGAGCAGCCTCTTCCATTAGCGAGCCTTAGTGCGAGTTTACCTGAGAGCACATCCCTGTTCAGGGGAGCAAAGCAATGCTTTTCTCTGCCTGTGCTGAATCACTGTTACCTGGCAAGGGTTTGGGAACTGTGAGATCATATTTTATTGTAGCATATTACAGCTGCAGAAAAGGTATTGGAATCTGGGTTTATATCAAAAGACTAATTCTTGATCAGGACGATAAAATATTTAGGTCTAGAACTTTGCCTTCACAGCTCTTTGTAAAGTAATTGCTCTAGTAGTAGTGGCAAAAGAAAGGACATGCTCATTTATGGTGCTTTAAATCAGACACATCATTTCCGAAGACAAATAACAAAACTGTAGCAGAGAGCTCTGGTGCAGGGCTCCTTCTTGGATTGTAAACACTGCAAGACAGAAACCATCAATATTTACACAGTGCTTAGCCCAGCACAGTGCAGCTTCTCTGGCTGGGGCTTTGGAGGCACTAATAGGAATATTAAATCATGCTGAATACCTTCTTGCAATATTTACAGTGTAACGATAACCAAGCACGTGTGTGCCGAATACTGTGGATTGTGACCATGCAGCACCAGAACCAGAGTACCTGCAATGAGGACAAGCTTTGTGATATCTTCCCCCTGCTCATCACACGTGTCATGCACCCCTTCTGGTGCTCCCAATATCCGCCAGAAGCAACTTAGAAGGAATGATGCAAGAGTAAGTGTGTTACTGTGTGAGCTGTCACCAGTTGTGCCAAGGACTGTGGATTGAAAAGTCAGGGGGGAAGAAAAAGCATTAAAAATACTCCTGCTATGTTGCCCTGTGGGCTCACAGAAATGTGACACAGAGAAGAATTAGCCTTTTGCGGTTTCATGTTTCCCTGACCTTTTAAGAGAGAAAGAAGAAAACAGATCCAACTTCTTCTCCCAGTTACAATGCTGAAAGTCCAGAGCAAATGTAATACACTGGCTCCTGAGATGTGAGAGCAGAGTTTCATGTTGTCTGTTGAAAAGCAGAGAGAGAGCTGAGGTGTAAAAATAATTTAAGAAAAGCTGCGTGAGTTCAGAGATAAAGCTCCATCCCAGACAAGTGTAATTATTGGTGTTTGAGTGTAATTTTGGTGTTTAAGGAGGTCCATTCAACCTGCTGTGGTGGGATTCCTGCCTTGGTGTCAGTGTGAGGTAAAATAGAAAACATGTGGCTCCTAGAGTGTGGCACCGCGGCACTAGAGCACAATGCCCTCGTACGTGTGAGTGAGGGATGTGCCACAAGGGAGGACTCCTGGGCACCAGCACTGCAGCTGACAGCCCCTGGCAGTGTCAACTACTGCTGATGCATGTGGCAGAGATGCTGTGACAGCACCTGCAATCACACCACATGACACTTGGGAAGGCTTTAAACCGTTAGTGTTAAGCTCACATGTGCTACTTGATTAACAGTTCCAGTTAAAAGTCATTTCAGGATTGTTATTTTCACTTATGCAACTGTTGACAAACAAAATCTGCTTGGATTGTACTTTAATGACAAACTCTATGTGCTTCAACAGGTTTTCTTGGTTTCTTGGTTTTATTTCCCACCTTTCATTAACGGAAATTTTTATCTCAGAGAGAGAAAATACAGGAGGTGGGCTGCTTCCTACCTGAAATCCCAGCATTGCCTTGCAGAAGCTAATAGACATGAATCATCACAATGAATGCAATGCTGCACACAAGCAGCTTTTGTTACAAACACAAGGTTGTTAAGCAAAGGATGAGAAACATGTGGAGTACACTTCAGTTTGCTAATGTATGGCTGGGTTCCCAGGTTCGTGTACATTCTTGCAGACAGGCTGCAGTTGTCATGATGCTATTGCCAGGAAAGACGTAAACAAAAGGAAACCTCTTATTAATTGAAGCATCAGCTTAGTAATACAAAAGAGTACTTCATGGACCCTTTCAGATTGATACACATCATCAATTTGTCAAAGATGTTTTTCTCTTATGTGTAGTCATACAGCCTCTTTGACGTAAGTCAGCGTTTTCTTACATTTTTTAAATAACAGCAATATTTACTATGTGGTGAATCAGGGCACTGAGCAAGATCATAGGATCCTCTTGTGGAGGATCGTGACTTAAAATTCATGTGTTTTAGGCAAAGCATTTCTGGATTCATTTGAAGACTGACACATGGACATGTTTCCGTTGAAGTTGCTACAGGTTTGTCTTTGTGTATGCCTCCGCTACATTTTATGGCTGGCAATTAGTCTGGGATGAAGTCTGGTTTCTCTCCCAACAGTACAAATGCAATTGTGTAACTTCACTAAAATTCCAAGCCTGGTTCTTATGCTGGATTACAACAATAGATAGCGAGACGAAAAGAGAAATCACCCTTTCAAACTCTTCTTTCCCACCATGACAGCTTACTTCATGGAAGCAGATTACTTTTGAGTTGTGTTTAATGCACACCACACTCCCTTAGAGTTGCCACTGCTCCAATAGCAATGCCCTGCCCTGTGCAAGGCCAGCTGTTGCCCAGGGGTTGGAATCTCCCTGCCTTCAGCTGGCACCATGATACTGCCCTGCGGCTGATCTACCTCTGAGGTCTGTGGAAATTGTAGAATTGTGGTCATGGTGGCACTGATGCACTGGGAAGGGATGTCACATATTTAAAAACTATTTGCTGAAACGTTGCTCCAAGGTGGGAAGGGATTTCCCCCTTCAGCTGTTGCTACAGGTGTGATTGTCCCACAGCATAACAAAATGACATCTCAGTTTTAGTGCATCATCTGTGACCTGTCTGGCCCATATGATTTTTTCCCCTTTTGTTGTCAATTATTGACTGGAGAGATGAAGAATGACACATGCTGAACTGCATCAGTTATCTCAATTTCCTTCCCCTTAGGCCTAGCTTAGCCAAGATTTACCAGAACAGTCTACAAAATGAAAAAGTTTCAGTATTTTTTTTTCAGGTGATAGGAATTTTCTTCTGAAGACTGACAAAAGGACTAGAGCACAGTGAGTTATTTTTACAACCACTTATTAAAAAAAAAGACAAAAGAACATGCTGTAAGATAACAAATGATATAGCCCAACTTGTGCAATGCAGTAACTTCTCGGTGCTACAAAAAAAATCAGAGACGATCAGAGTCCTGGATGCACACTCACAAAGCCATTCCAGATTGCAACCGTGAGCACCCATAGTCAGTTCAACAGGAGAAAGTAAGATATAGTATTTTAAGCACAAGACTTTGATAATTCTCTAGTTTGAAGCCAGAGATAAGTGATAGGTTGGACATTCCCACGGGGAAATAGACTAGTTACATTGGAATGAGTTACCCTTTGATACTCAGCATCTCAGCTCCCTAGTTACCATCTCCAAACTAAGGTGTTTGCCTCAGCACATGGTTGTTTACACAGTGACTTATCTTACCTTGGTGAGATATTTGATACCCATAAAACACCCGTCACACTCTGTCCTACTGCTTTTCTTTAACCCAAGGCAAGGCCCATCCCTCTTCCAAAACCTTTGACAGCTTTGAAATGTGGCAGTGTTGCCGTTGGTGTAGCTCAGGGGCCGTGAGTGGTTGCTTTCTCCAGAGGCTCTGCAACACCTCAGTACTTCCTCCTCTTTGAATAGACGTGGCAAAATCCATAATTTGTTTCCATTCTGCTTGGCTGAAAATGAGGAAACGTTCGGCACCCTGTCACAGAGATAGTTAACTGAAAAGTCAATACAATGAAGGCCTCTGCACCAGGAGTAGCCCATAATAGGTGGTGGCAATATCACAGCTCAGCTTGTTTTTTATTATAGCCTTTTTTTTTTCTTTTTTTTTTTTTTTTCCCTTCCTTCTTTCGTGTGTGTTTTTTTTTTCCCTCTGGGTGCAGCAGAGCTGGGGAGGTGATGACTTACCTGCCACAGCTCGGTAGATCGCAATCTGGAACTGGCAGTGTGTTAACACAATGCCCCAGCAGAGCTTTTCTGTCTCTAATTTCAATGATTATGTTGTTACTGGATCAGTGAAGAGAACCATGAAAAACACAATTACCAGGAAGCCCCGTTCCTTCGCTCGCCCCTTTGTCTGGCTGCGAACGGGGCATGTGACTCAGGAAGCAACCGAGGGCCGGCTGTAATCTCACGCGCTGCCGAGAAGGGTGCTGTCCGCAGGTGGGACCCAAGCGTGGGAAAGCCTGGCTGCTACCTGGAAGGGCTAGTCACATCATGTTTTGCAGCTGGCATCCAAATGCATCCTGATGAATCAAGCGAGAGCAGCTACCTTCTCCTGCCACAACGGCGGCCGAGCCGCCGTGCACACGAGGGGCTGTAAAAACCTCCCTGCATGCAAAAGCACAGGGAAGGGACCATGTCGTGAATGAGCTTACTGTGACAGCACAGCAGTGTTTTACAGGTCACTGGCAGAGCATCAGACTAAAGGGAGAGGAGTGAGGATCTTTCAGCTGTGGGTGCTGATCTCAGGTTTGCTCAGTGCAGGACCATGGCTAGTGGGCCTGACCCCCGACCCTGTTACATGATGCACAGTGGGAAAAAAGAAATTCACTCGCTCCCTGCACTCCAAGTCACGTATAAAGCTATGACCTCAACAGCAAATACCAGTAGCAGCAGAGCAGCCAATATTTTTATCACTAATTGCTATCAAAAATGTCAGCTCAAAGTTATCAGATTTGATAGGCGATCATGCTCCAAACTGACGGCTGAAGTGAATCATTTGCCTATTGCGTGATGCAAAAACAATGTCTTGCAGGAGAGAACAGACATTGGCAAACAAACTGACAAGAAGATATACTTCTGGGGAAGGCTTCTGATTTGATCTGGAAGGAAACACTGAGTATAAATAGGGAGAAAGTTTACCTGCATGAAAGGCGGGGTTGAGCCATGGCTTGGACTTCCTTACTCTGCTGGAGTACAGCGTGAAACATACCTGCTAGTTTACCGCCTTTGAGCTGTTTTCATTACAAAAAGGTACCAGATACCTCAGAAAGTTTCTCAAGTAATAAAGCATTTCCTCCCCTATCCCTGGTGCATCCATTTATCAGTGACTAACGAGCACATAAATTCCAGCATGTGAAGAAAAATCCCTTCATCTTGGTGTTAAGCAGAATTTTCCCTGCCCATGGATCTGCAGCACAAATCTTTCTGGTCTTTCTGTGCTGAGGGTCTAGGTATGGGCAGACAGTACACGGTGCAGCACTGGCACACCATTAATATAACTACTAAGTATTACAAAGTGAATCAGGACCTGTTTAAATACTAGTATAACCATGAACAACATCATCCAGGACATGTTTCTGTGGGATTTGGTGACTGTCTTTATTTCACACAGTGGGGAAAAACTCCATCTGGAAGCAGGATTCCAGTGAAGGGAAAGTTAGCTATGCCTGCCAGGGATCTTTTTTGCCCCCAGAAATTCAGACATCACGGGATATAAGCAGAAAATGAAAGAGAACCAGCGAGGGGAAAACCGAACAGGCTGGGGTCTTCTTGCCACTTCTTTTGAAGTCCCCAGTGTAACTCCTGGCATCTTCAGTGGGGTTTGGCTGGGTTCTGTGCAGAAGTGCCTTTGAAGATTTTGCTAAGGCTCAAGGCCTTGATCATGGCAACTTTTATGCCTGTGAGCAACTCTGCGCAGATGAACACTTCCAGGGTGCTCAGCAGGATGCTTCGGATGAGACTTTGCAGGGCTGGTCTTAAGCAATGAGAGCTTAAGAGAAACATTCTGCTTGTCATGCTTTTATCCTTGACCACATCAAATGAAATGCCTTGGCAGTTCTGGAAGAACGAATTTGCATTGAAAACCCACAGCTCTTACAAGCAGTGCATTAATTATTTTATTAATTTGCTCTTTTTACATTATGGGAAACATTTATCTATTTACATTTTCCTGTCCACACACAAACCAGATAGATAATCCTATGGAAACCCAAATCATTAAGCCATAAAAACACTCTCCTCTGTCTAAAGGCTTTCAAATTCGTCTTTTGTTTCAAATCAAAAACATTTTTAAAATCACATTTGGGAATGCAGGTAGGCCAGTGATGTACATTCTAATTAAAATATGCATTTGACCATTTTCCTTTAAAAAAAAACAAACAAAAACCCCCAAAACAAAACAAACAAAAATCCCCAATAAATTCACAAAGATGCAGTTTAAATTAAAGTGATAGTGCACACCAGAGCATTAAGGGATCACCAATAAATAAACTGAAATATATTACAAATAAATTATTTCTATTTACCTTTTCAAATATTAAAAATCTTTACTCCATTTGCTCATCTTTCTTTACAAAAAGATTATGAGAATTTTATGGAAACATCTCCAAAAAATATAATAAATACCTCTTTTTTTTTTTTTAAACTTTTGAAGCAGGAGACAAAACCAACCTTTTCTAAAATTTTTCCCAAGGGAAAAAAAAAACCAAACAAAACCAAAACCAATAGTTTAGTCCCAAAGTGAAACAGAATATAGGCATTTTTAATATATACTGGGCAGTTTAGACTAAAAACATATAGTTACAAATTATACTAAAACAGATGATGGAGCAAATACACTAGCATTAGTGTTGGTGAATGAGTCAAGTGGTTAACTAGTGGCATTCTATGGGCAGAATTATTTTATTTTGTATTTTCTGGCATTTGCTGTATTTTTAATATTTTGCTAAAAAACTAGACAAACATTATAATAACCTCTCCAGTGCCAAATGAACTAATAAGCATTCAGCTAAGAATAAATTCATTTAAAATAGATACAAAAAATATTCTATGATATACAAATACAGTAATTTGTAATGTACAAGACTAGATAGTCTTCACTTTTCTGCTTTTGTAGGGGAGAACTCGCTGGATATAAATTTCTGTAGCCACTTGTCAACCAAAGTCTTAACTCATCTTTCGTAAAACGTTCACAAAACTAAGTAAGTCTGCGACACAGTTGTGAATGTGGACTCTCACCTAGGTACTGCTTTGAATACTTCAGTACAAATGAGTTCCAAATAATTAATACTTCCTATGACTATATATGCTCAAAAGTGGCAGTTGGCACTATTACATACTGCAAACACGGTGATGTTTTGTTGCTGCTAAAAGTTAAACGCAGTGTTTCAAAACTAGCAAATACACTGGTATTCAAACGCTTAGAGGGTCAAACCTTTTGAAGCTCCTGTAACACCAAGCACTCTAGAGTTACAATGGATTTCTGATTACTCTAGTTAAAAGTCTTTTATATATTAAATTATTAGCCCTTATCTTGTAAACCACAGCAGTAAATATTTGTGCCCTGTTTATAAAGACATAGCTCAGATATCGATGGCTTTGAGAGGTAGCAAATTCTCTAGTGGTTTTAGTATGCTCTCATGAAAATACTTGGTGCCAGAACCTATTACCTCTCCTATTTTCTCGAATAAAATTAAATTAGCACCTGGCTATGATGTCATAGGAAAAGAAGCTGTCTGGCATGGTCTTGATGAATTGTTTTAGCAAGAGCTTAACTTTTCAATGACGATTTTCAATGCTTTTTGAAGTGCAAGCTGCAGAATTACGCCACATGTGCAGTGGGGTTTTCCACTGATTGGACTGTCCATACAGGTTGAGCAGCCATGGGCACAGCCAGCCAGCAGTGGCCTGCAGCAAGGGCTGTCACCCGTGCCCCTCTGTGGTGGGGCTGTCCCTGTGCTCCCTGGGAGCAGAAAGCAGCCTGCCTTCCTCTCCCGCATACCCCTGCCCTGGCAGACAGGGTGAAGAGCGCACAGGGAGCAGCAGAGGAGTCTGGAAAGCATCGCTGCAGGACTGCACATGTGCTGAGGACTGACTGCACAGCGCTCCTCTGCTCACACCAGCCCTGTCACCCAAAGCAGCTCACGCTAATCCTGCTGGCAGCAGCACAAGCCAGTTTAGGCACGCGTGTGCGCACTCACACGCTCACACGCACGCACACAACTCGCTCTCAGCAACATGCCTGACATAGCTTTCCTAATGTTGGCACAAGAGATTCCAGTAGCAGCGTGGTCGGCATCATTCCTCGTCAGAGGAGCTGGAGGACAAGCCCCTGCCCCAGGCAGAGGTGGCTGGAGGGGCCAGACACACAGGAGCTGACCTCTCAGGCTCCTCTCCAGCCCTATTATCTGCCATTTCCGCCCACTGTTACTCAGCTACTTAGGATGCATATTTTTCGTGATTGCAAAACAATGGCAGAAGCTAGGGTAGGAAGGCTTGTTGTGAAAAATATTAAGTTCATATTGATCCCATAACTTGTGAAAAATAGTCTATTGTTCTTGCTCAAGTGAGTACTTCATACTATTAAGAGGAGGCTGAATTAGAAATTTACTCCTAAATATGGACGGTTTGGTGATAAGCAGTCTGAACTGTAGCATACAACCAGCTGTGGATAGAGCAAAGCAAGTCTGGCCTGGAAAAGCATCAGAGGCTCCATGTACAGTAATTGACCTACTGGTGTCCGTGTGTGGCTGTGTGGACGTATGAGATTGGATGGTCCCACCGAGATTAAGACATCAACAAAACCAAGCTTTTTTTCTTTTTTTTTCTTTTTTTTTTTCTTTTTTCTTTTTCTTTTTTTTTTAAACCAATATAATCCATACAATACAATACAAGAGGAATTGACAATACAGTACAATTTTAAAAATTCTTAATACTTGGACAAGAAAATCCTTCTTTTATATTATCTCTTTAACTGTCATTGCTTCTTATCTCCTTCCTTTTTACTCTTTTATTGCCTTTCAAAATAGATTATTTCCCTGGAAGATCGAATTTACAATCTTCTGCTGATTGAAATGCTTAAGTAGTGATTGATGAAATAAAAATGAGGCAGTTTGTGCAGCTGTGAGTGTGCAGGTATCATTCCACAGGATCTTTTATATCCCTCGCCATCTCACCTGTGGGATATACTTCCACTTTTTCACCTGCCAGAGCTGTGGGGTTTCTTTTCATCCCCCCCTCCCCCCTCCCCCCCCAGCCCCCTCCCCTTGTGTGACTCCTTAATTCAGGTGAAGATGTGACTTGGAGGTTTAGAATAAAGTGCGCCATCTGCTTAAAAAAAAAACAGTAATAAAAAGAAGGGAATCCGAGTCATAGCTCCTTTCATCTTTTGTGAGGAAGACGGCAGAGTCCGAAAGGATCACCCTGCATGACTGAAAATACCAAAGTCCCTTACAGTTTGATATTGCTGTACACTGGATAACAGACTAGCTTTAGGTCAACTAAAGGTCATGAGTAAGTTAAATGGAGCATCTGCTGTACAGGTGTGCAGGTGTGTGGAAGTCTGAGTGCTGCCTTTATTTGTTCCAAACAGAAAAGAAAAAAGGATCGTGCTCGTTTACATGAGGCAAAGTGGCAGCATCAGTACATGTGACAAAGCATCGTGATGATATGGGTGGACCTTCAGAAAGCAAGGGTGATTAGAGGACATCTCTCGGAGGACCGACAACTACGCCACAGCAGTGGAGTTCACTGGGAGCATCGGGGCAGCTGCGTACAGAGAGAGGGGAGGGGGAGAGGAGGGACAGAGAGCGAGAGGGAGAGGAGGAGGAGGTACAAATACTTTGTGGTGACCTTGAGCAGGAGCCTAGAGGGGCAGATTATACATGAGGCTTGTCTTGCCAGAGAGAGTCCTCCTGGTTGGATCCCTTCATAGCCTGGTCTGGGCTTCGGGGATGTATATCTCAATGCTTTCGGCGCTCTCGGTAGCTGAGTTCTGGCGGACCGATGCAGCGCGCTTGGCAGCCATCAGCCGTTTCCGGGCCTCTTGACGCTGCGAGCTTTCCAGAGAGCGTTCTCGTATGAGTGGCACCTGACCTTTCGATGGCTTCTTTGGCACTGGAGGAGGGACCCTTCTCTCCTGATCAAAGCAGAAGGTTAATGGCATTATACAGCTTCTCAGGGAAAGGCGGGAAAAACTAGGATATATCAGTAGTTAGAACACACATTTTACCTAAGGTTTGTTAGCTCTTATCTGCCTTTCTGTCTTCAGTCAACTGGCTTTTGTGCTCAAGGGTTCATAAACACAGGGCAAGGGCAAAGGGCCTCCCCTTTGTAGCACAGAGGGCCGGCTGCCGTGCTACTTCTCCTCGGGGATGGTGCTGCTGGGGCCGAGGCCCCCACCGCTACCTGCTTAGTGCCAGGGACTAGGAAAGAGACCGACCTCCCGCCACCAGCACAGCCGGGAGGGAACTCTGCAGAGCCCCAGCTCCCGGGCCACCCTCTTCTATCCGTGCACAGCGCTAGATGCTCCTGCAACACGGAGGTGCCGTGGCTTTGGTGTTCCCAAATGCAGATGGGAGCTAGCTGTCTGCAGCTGGTGCATCAGAATAAGTAGTTTTTAGAAAAATACCGCATATTTATGTATCTATTTTGTAGCAGTTTAGTGACTGCTCAAAAATCCCACACTCTGGGTCTCGCTGTGCAAGCTCATACACTCTGGCCTTGTGCTAAATAGGTATGAAGCTACATTCAGCTAGAAATAGAAGATCTGGTAGGAAAAACTTAAAAACTGTTACGAGAACATGCATTAATCATCATGGTGGCAGCTAGCTCCAGATACGTGATCAACAAGGAGGGCTTTTATGTATATCCTGGTGCATGTACACACACATACACATAAAAAAAAGAAAGAAAGAAAAAAAAACCCAACAAAAAAACCAACAAAAAAGAAACCCCTCAGAGAGGGATCTCTCCCAGCAAAAGAAAAGTGTATTCAGAACTGAATTTCAGGCGTCCACAAAGACTTTGTCAAGTTAATTAGATTGTCTTTTAAGTTACATCCCCTTCCAACTGTGAACACGGTCTCTGAGCGAAGGGATTTTATCACACTACAAAGGTCCCATTCTGCCCTTTCGTTTTCTCTCATGCTGCTCACAACAGCTTCCATGGCTCAAAATATAAAGGTGCTTAGTTACACTTATTCATACTTTGCTTTTTCTCTCCATCCAAGGATTAATCTATGCTGCTTAAAAAGGGGCCAGTGGCAAAGGCCAAAGACAAATATCAATTCCACAGAAAGCTTTTTCTTCCTTTTTTTTTAATCCTTTTTAAGAAAGGAGATGATCTGTTTCATCTAAAATCATAGACAAATGCTGTTGAAACAGGAACACAGAGTAATTCTTTAAAATCTTTACTTTCCTACTGTAGGTCCCTTTCTTCAGCACTACTTAACTTCCTTTAAACCACTATAGTCTTCTTTTTGTTGGAAACTCTTTGAAATGTTTTTCAGAAGCAAAGAAAAGGCACATTTTTTTTCAAGGAAAGCTCTCATTTCTTACTGCTGCAATTGCAAACACTCAGCCTACCCACTTTACTGTAAAAGCTAATGAAAGACCATATATCAGCATTTCTGTGCATGCATGTTTGGCATTTTTAACTTCCTTTTCTGATAGATACTGGAAAAAAAAAAAGAAGATAAGAAAATGACTTGCCTTCAGTACCTTGGGCTAGGAAAACACATTCCCATTCATTCCCCTACAAAACACACTAGGTGTGCACAAATGGTGTGAATATGGCACTCCTAAGTCAGGAATGAGTACTTAGTCTTGATTGGAGGAGGAATAGTGCTACCAGCACTGCCTGTACAAGCTTCCTGCTGCAAGATTAACGGGGTTTGATATTATTATGGTTATTTGTCCAAAAGAAAACACCACTTTGGTCATTGGCAGCCAGCTGACCGTAAGTTGGGGTAGCCAGGACTCCTCTCTGAGCCACTGTACCTGCAAGTCGTGCTCCCCCTCCTTCTGGTGACCCTACCTGTTGGCTGTATTCATTGCTACCAGACCAGTCACAGCGGAAATTCAGCCACAAATTACATACCTATAGGAGTGCAACATTAAACCGTTGGTTCCTCTAGGAATGGGTCTGTGCTCTAAGGATTTTCTGAAACATTTGTGTATTTTGGCTCACTCAAGTGCTATTTGTCTTGAGGTGGATAGTGAGGAGAAAAAAAAAATAGGCGATGGTGCCAAATGAGAATGTAAAGTGAAATGTGACTCACACTTGGAGATGTGGCAGTTTTTCATGGTGACAGAAGATGACTACGTTAAAAAAAAAAAAAAAAAAAAGGAAAAATCCCCCCGCCAAAGCTCCCGATGATTTTTATGCTACCTCAGGCAAACAACAATACCAGGAAAGTGAATGTGTTTGTGAAATCACCCATTTAAAAAAAGCCCAAAATGAATAAAAAACAAACAAATGGACAAAAAAGAGTAGTTCTTTCACGTAACATTTTGGAAGGCATATTTTTGATATTGCTGTTTGTAATCTGGCTACCAAAGTCAGCGATGGTTACAGTGCTTCCCTAGTTTTTTCAGTAACACAACCTAGAACTCTTGCTGATTGCAATAATATGAACCGTAAATGTGATTTATTTAATTTTAAGAATCAATATATAAGGCAGTTCCTTCCAACGATTGATCGTCTAATATGATTAAATGTAAAGCTTAACAAAGTACCACATTCCCATTATCCAATTCACAAAGACAGATTTGGTTTAAAAATATGCCTGAAACATATTACAGATAATATCCCAGATGATTATTATGTAAACATTGTTATTACAATGAAATTAATTTGATATGAGCTTCATTTCACATTTTTAATGTCAACGCTGTAACACAGAGGCCTATTTAATTTGTCCAGTATTTGTGCAGGGTTTTAAATGAAGCATACAAAATCTACAGTGTTCTACCTTCTTGTCATGAGGATCCATCTGTTTCCAATTATTGGCCTTTAACTGATGAAGTTCATCAAATTTCATACTAATATTTTCTATGGACAACTGCAGCATATCCCAAAACCCTGCTAAATCCTGGGAGGTCGGCCGTGGATGTGCATTAGGATTCTGCGCAACAGAAGAAAAAACACGTTGGCTTTAGTACTTCTGAATGTAAAGCATTTATGCAAATGGTCACAAATCTCACTAGCAAGGCAGTCTGAGCAGATTGAAGTGCTGGGTAAGGCCCAGAGAGAGGAGCAAAGCAAAGCATTACTTACGGGAGGGTTTTATTTCAAGGAATCTGGCTCGGCGTTGAGCTGCTCTGCCCTGCCAACACCCACTCACCAAAGATAGCAGGTACCCCCCACACACTAAGGGTAAGGGGGCCCTGTGGCAGGATCTGCCTGGGCACAAGTGGTGGCAATCCTATCTGCACTGAAATGAATGGCCAGCCTCCTCTTCACTTTCACGAGGAAGGATTCCCCATCACGCTCACACTTGTAAACAAGAGTGATACCTCTGCAAATGTATATTTCCTGCATGTGCAAATAGTGATATACCAATGTGTGAACACTTCTGTACTCTGAGAATGTAAGGTTTACAAAAAACCACTAAGTAAAATTGTCTCTTATACACCTCAGACCAATTTGTTTGTTTGTTTGTTTGTCAAGAATAACCTTTGCAGGGTGAAAAGCTCAGAAAACTACATGCAGTAGCACAGTAAACCCATTTATACAGGCAGATTTTTTGGGAAGAGTGAAACTGGGACACAGGTGGGGAGTACTGCTTTGTGTGTGCAAACTTATCAGCCTAAGAGCATTGCTCAGATGAACACATCTGGACAGTCAGCATCTTCAGCACAGCTTGGGCCAGATCCAAGAAATCCTGTCCTTCCTTCTGTCCCTTCAGTGCACCCCAGCTCTGAACACTTTTTGCATGCAGTGGGTGTACACGAAGCCATCCCTGGTCCACTGGCAAGGCTTGTATGAGGGGAGGCTTTCTACAGGATACATGTCTATAAGCTGCTTCCCAGATGAAACTCTAATTAAAATGAGACATTGCATACACTCACTTTCAAGAGTGGTTTCTTTCATAATGCTGAGAAGTCCCTACACCAGTCAGCAAGGTTTTGTGGGTACTCTGGCCTTGTCAGATTACACTGATATATTGTTATTAACTTTGTTCTTAATAAATAAATTACCAGTAGCACCTTGCATGATGTCTCACATGGCTCAAGTTTTACTTTGCCTTTAGTTTTCTTCCTCTTCAGAAGCAATAAACCCAAAAGAGTCAGTTGGTTGCCTTATAAAATTTCTATTTGTGCTTTTCACAGTCACACTGACAAAGGATTTTGGTAGGATGATTATACCATGAAAGGTGCAATTATTGGAAACAATAAAGTATGTATTTTTAGAATCATAAGGAGACCAGAGATTACACTTTGATTCCTAGTTTTTCAGTGCTTGACACTAGCAGGTTGCCCAGTTGTAGGCTGTTATTTGCAAAGATGTGCAATCAGAAGGCTTTTCTAGTTTTTATATTAAGAATTGGAAGTCTTATTAAGACAGAGCTAATTTCTGTAGCAGTTGTCCACTGAGGCAGATTTTAGTCTGGAGCTTGTTTCCCAGGAACACCTGGGAAAGCCCAGCTCAGGAGATTTCTGATCCACCCTCAAAGACTTTAAGGTGTTTTACCCATCCGTGTTGCCCGTGAACTCAAGGGTCAAGGGACAGATCCTTGCTCCTCTGAAGTCAGTAGCAGAGCCTCAGTGATAGTTCACCCAAAGTTTTTTGCTTTAATTTTAAGGCTCTCAAGCAATTGTCAAACTCAGGCTGACTCTGACAAGTTTGATTTATTACCAAATTCATATCAACGCCTTTACTGGAAAAACTGCCACGTTAGTCACAAAATCAGTTTAGTTTATGTAGGATTATTCATAGGGTTAATAAAAGGCACACATTAGTATCTAACAGAAAAATTACATACCAGGTTTTCTTCACAAAGTTCTCTGAACTGGTAAAATTTCTGAGCCATGAGAAGCTGGGCACTGCCCACTGCAGTTCGAATTTTCCCTAGAACTGAGAGAAAAAGACAGTAAGTCACAATGCTTTCTTTGCTGCAGGCAACTAGAAGCCAAAAAAAAAAAAAAAAAAGAGAGGAGAAAGCTGTGCAGCAGTCAGCTCTGGCTTTCAAAAGGTAAGTTATCTTGCAGTCACAAAAAGAGAAAAGTTGATAAATCTAAGGTCAGATCTCCACGAGGCAAAAAACACGTGTAAAAGGTTGCTGCATCTTACTCTCATTCCTCCAGTGAAACCAGTTGTAACCAGTGGTAATGACAGTGTAAACGCGGCTAATCAAAAGCTTCTGCAGGCTGTATAGAAAGCTCACCAGTAATGTCACCACTCGTATCACTGTGACCCAGGCTCAGGCTCTGAATACAAACCCAGCTCCCTGCACAAGGACACGTGGCTCTCAAACCCTGTTTGCTTCTCCACCTCACTTAGCAACTCAGCCCTTATTGTCAGGTGTAGCTGAATGTTGCTCGGTCAGAAGCCCAGAAAGGGGATGATTGTTTTAGTGCACTCCAATGAATCTCATCTGCACCCTCTGAGTAATTTCCATGAGCACAATGCAAGGCTGCTTCTGCCTTTGAATTCCAGTGCCCAGGAGTACTTCAGGGAGCAATCGCACCCTGGTCTCTCCTCCTTGCTGGTGGCTTGGAGGGAGGTGTCAGAGTGTCCTAGTGCAGCTGGCTGGATCTCCTTTGTACAGACAGCTGGGTGCTTATTGCCCCTTTGGACTGACCGAGCACTGTGAAGGGCTGCAGTGAACCAGAAGACAGCCCACAGTAAATGCCTCTGAATAAAGCAGGAGCTCACACTGTTTTGGTTGCATTCACCCTCACTCAGACACTGGGATTTTACTGCTGCCAGCGGTAGTTGGGAATGGACTGCCCAAAACCGAGGCATAGACTGGTGCATTCAGAGATTTCCTGGGGAGTTCTGGTCCAGGGGGAGACTCTGTGTGTGCACCTGTACATGTGTGTGAACACGTGTATGTGTGTACCTTTGTGTGTGTGAAAAAAGAAGCAAGAATGCAGAAAGGCAAACATGGCCTCAGCTGGCAGTAAGACAGTGAATCCAGATAACAGAATGTGATTTTAGGGACTGTTGAGTGAAATAATTGATGCTGTGAGCAAGAAAGCAGCTACCGATTTGTTTAAGATTTGCAATGCTCAGAAAAAAACCAAAACTGTCTTTAAAAAAACAGGCTGGCATCACAGATCTATCTGTCTCCTTCATTAATTTTCCATCTGATCTGAAACAACTTATTACTGAAACAACTTATTATCCCCAAATCTCTGGTTAACAAATGATTAAAAAAATTAAATTAATTTTTTATATATTACCACTTCCTTAATGAAAAACATGAACGGCAGCCACTGTGTCACAGTTCTCACTATCATTTCTACTCAAGAGATATTTGTATTGTGTCAGCCTTCAAATAGGCACAGCAACTTTTCTGTGACAAATTTACAGCCTATATGAGACAGGTGAAGGAGGAACAGGAAAATCAAAGAGATGAAGTGGCCAGCTCAAGGTGAGTGAATTGCTAACAGGACTTGGAAGAGATACTAATCCTAAGCTGCCATCTTCTGCACCATACCTTGGGCACAGCCACTTCTTGTATAAAAGCTAAGACAGCCTTAACAGAGCTCCCCTGGGAAAATATAGCTAAGTATTTTTATTTACCACAATGAAAAATAAATAAACAAACAAATACATACATGAATACATGCAACCTTGCCATAACCCCTTCTAACAAGATTTTTAGTTTCATTGGTCCTGTGACTGGCTGCAGTGCTGGCTGCCAGTATGCCACCATGCAGTGCTTGGTAAGAGAAAGGCCCCTCCAAGGGTTTGAGGAGTCACATGCTAAGCAGGCTGGCACAAATACTCATGATAAACTGAAACTCGATACACAGTAATATGAAATCTGTATTCTCCTTCAAGGCAAATGGTTTTTCCTCCATCAGCCTCAAAGATCACTTCTTAAGACTGTTGAAGGAAAAGTGGGATGTGGAGTTAATTTATACTTCAGGCATACAAAGGTTGGAGGGGTAAAAGGGGAGGGAAAAGACAGTCTTTTCACATTTTTTTCAGAACCTATAGGAGAGAGCTCTGTGAACACACACAGAGCCCAGACTTTCATTTTGTTCCCAGAACTCGGCTCAGCACTGCCAGGAAATAGCCGTGAGCTGGAAGATTCACTAAGCAGAATATTTTCAGCATATTGCGCAGGGAGTTTTGCACACAACTCTCATTATTGTTAGCAAGGCTTGCGTGTCTAATTCTATGCGCGCAGTGCTGAAAATGGACCCCTTGGTGTGTCTAGTCATTTATGCAACCCAATATGCAAACCACTCAACTGAAAGGACTTTTCAATAGTAGGAGGAGCTACTCAGAGAGCTTTCATGTGGTTCCCATTGTTATGAAAACTCTTCCCACTGAGTATATTTGGGAACAGCTGCCTCATCTGGAGCTCGGCCACTCTGACGCTTCCCAAGACTTGAGAAGGGGAGAAAAAAGTCTCTCGACTTCTTGGGATAAAAAAAAAAAAAAAAAGAGAGAGAGATGAGGTGGGCTTTTCCGGGAAATCTGCACCAAATGAGTTGGAAATTACACCCCAAGCATGAAGAAATGTATATGCAACTTGTTGATGATGGATGGGAATGTGCCCCTTTCCTTCAGGGAAGAAGAGCTTAATATTCAGAGATCTCAGCAGAGGGAAAAGGCAGTCCTTGTCCTTGGCTGCCTAGTGACTGGCTATTTGCCTAAAAACCATCATCCCAGCTGACTGCGGGATGCATGCTGATGCTGTTCTCTATTGTTGCCACTTCTGCTGTAGCTCTGGCTATATCTAGTCAAGTGTCACTGATTCCTCGCCCCTCAAAAGCAAGGGGTCTGTTAATGTGCAACTCATCAACAACCAACTCTGTCACAGAAGTTAGGGGGGAAAAAAAGACAAAACATGCAAAAAAATGTAAGGAATGTCTCTAGAAGAAACAAAGCCTTATCAATAGCCTAAGTTTCCAAACCCATGTTGCTTTTAGTGTCCAAAGGCACAGTGCTCATTTTGCTTACTCAGTCAAAATCTCTGGCACTCAACAGAAAGGCCAAGGTGTAGTGAAAAATCAAAAGCAAAAACAGACCAAGAGATTTTCTTAGAAGAAAAACCTGCAACGTTTGAAGCCAAATACCAAGAAAATAAACGGAATTGCAAAGATAATACTCAAAACAAATCAGAAAAGAATCAGAGAAATCTTTAACAGCAAGGGAGATGGGGTACATGAGGAAAAACACATAAACATTCAAATGGATGTGTTCAGCTAATAGGATACAAAGAAAACATATAAAACCCAGCAACAAAAAATCCCGACCCATCAAGATGCAATCATAATGGATTTAAACACCTGTATAATGTTATTCATATCTGCTTTCTGTTCCATACAGGGCTATACAGCACACTCAGCACTGTTGGATCTGAATGCCTTCCAGTTATGCATTAAGCAACATTATTAACATCCATCATATGCTTTGCTGTCACCCCTTCCCCAAAGAGAGAAGTGTGTGTAACTGCAGTGTTTTGTTTTTATAGTCGGGATTTTTCATTTTTTTTTCCTCCCTTCCTGCTTCGGCCTATGTTCCTTGTAAAATCCAGTTCTGTCCTGTGACATTTTTAAAGACATGGACAGTCATGTCTATTCTTGATGAACTTATAGCTATTTTGATGGAATTCAGCTACTGTGGAATGACTCCTCACTATTGCTGTTCTTATCTAGCAATCACAGAATATTATTCTAGGACAGACAAATGATAGTGAATATCCTTGTGTCTTTAACTCCTCAACATGTTCTTTTAAAATATTCTTGAAAACAGACTTGGACTATATGCTGTTCAAGCAGTAAGTTCTTGCTTCTCTTGGCTCTAAGAATTGCATAGGACCTGTTTTGAAACTGTAGAGCTGTATGTATTTCCCTCCTCCATGTCTTCATCGGAAAAGAAGTCGGAAAACAACAAAATAAAAGAATTGTGAACACAAGCCAAAAAACTGTTATTGTCATCTGCTCTAACTAGGAAGGTGACTGCGCATGTAACAAGGGTAACAGTAAAATAAGAAAATAACAAAACACACCTGAAGCGATGTGAAAAGTCATCACATAGAAGCCAGGGGAGTTTTGAGAAGGGGCAGCATTATTTGGCCTTAAAACCTCAACTGATGTATTTGCATTTGAACTTTGACAGGCCCCAGGGTCTAACAAGTGACAAAGGAGGCACTTTAGGACTCTGACTGTCAAATGTCCTCAATGTGAAAACACCTGGTTGATAGGCAGGGCCCAAGCTAGGGAACAGAATACCAGGGACTTGCTCATTGCCCCAGGAGCAAGTGGCGGGAACAATAGCTGAAATTACAGGGACACAGCCTGACATTTGCGTTGCAGATGTTGGCTGGGCACGATGCATATGAAGCAATCCTGCCACAGAGCTGTCACCATCCATTTCCAAGCCAGGATGGACCAGCATTTTAGCCTATTCATGTTGACAGACCTACATTTAAATAACGCCAAGCATGACAAAAGCCAGGAAATTCAAAGTTAAAGCTGCTGCTCAGGTCTTAAGCTCAGCTGTTAAGGAGAAAACAGCCAAATGGAACAAACTAGGGAAGGAGCAGTTCTTTCTTTGAGTCACATATACTTACAGGAGTGATCTCATTGAAATTAATAGGGCTGTCTGCATGAGCAAATGCTGTTCATTTGGATTAAAGCGGTTTCCATGTGTTCTCTGACTTACTTGGCTTTTATTAGCACATTTAATGTGTTTTTTTTTTTTTTTTTCCCTAACTAGATCATTTCCTTGCTTGTAGATTTCACTTTTTGCCTTGCTAGCCTCTGGGCACTGGTAAGGCTTTCCTTGCTGGCTTTCCTTTGAGAAACCCTCGTGTATGGAGAATTCCCTTCTGGGTACAAAAGAAAACCAGAACAAGGAAAGGATGAGTTGAGCATGTGGCCAGAGGCACGTAGCCAGGGGGATGCCAGCAGGACTCGGCCACATGTCAGGCTGGTGACCATCCCTCTGCACGGCTGCCCCAGCCCACTGCAGGATGAGGCTGTCTCACTCCTCTGAGTGGCAGAGACCAGGACTGCTTGGAGAAGCCTTGCAGAGGAATGGCAAATGGTCTTCTGTGCTTATGGCTGAGAGTGAAGTCAGCATGGGTCTCTTTTTCTTTTGCCATGCATAACTATTATGAAAAATGTACCTTTCCCTAAACTTTATTCCCTCATGTCTAACCTTTACTTTTTATCTTTTCTTTTGAAACAATCAAAACAAACCAAAACAGTACAAGTGTGTACAGTACAAAACAAAACAGTGTGCAAGCACTGCATAATTTGCCAGAACTGGATGAATTTGTAGATGCTCTGATCCTGAGCAGTGAGGTTCCTGCAGATTTGAGGTCAACCTTTAGCCCAGACGGCTACCATATACATGCAAGAGAGTTATAATGACATGTCTTGTGAGAGCTTTGGTTTTCTGCTTTAGTTTTTATTTGATTGGCCCGGCTTGTCTTGCCACTAAACCCACATTACACCTGACTTGTGGTGAATCAAGCCTGCTGTTTGCTTCCGATGGTTATCTTTACACCAAAGCCACAGTACAACCCCATGTGAAGGAGAAACTTCGGGGGGG
>VWYP01022830.1:114339-152376 GCA_013400435.1 Pycnonotus jocosus
GCGATCGGGTGGGGGGGGGGGGGGGGGGCAGGGGGAGGCAAAATGAAGCCTTCTGGTTCTTCCAAGAAGGTCCATGCTCCATGTGAAATACAAACAACAGCAAAAACCCCCTCCAAAGACAGGCCAAGGCCACAGGAGTATGTTCCTGTGCCCAATGCTGCTGGGAGAAAAAGTGGTCAGAGCTGTGCAGGGAGCCAGGTCTGATGCTGCTAATTTTGTATGTAAATGGTAACAATAGAGGCCTGAGCCAACAGTGAGCAACAACTGTGGTGAGGCTCTGACTATTTGAAATTTTGCAGGGGAGAGGTAGGAGGAGCAAGCAGATGGTTGAGGAAAAAACAACAAAAAGTCAACAGTTGATTTCACTTGAGGCCTGATCCAAAGCGTCAATCAACTCTCACAAGGTGTTTAGCCTCAGATGTGTAACATCTTTTCTTTTCTTTTTTTTTTTTTTAGGGTTTGTAGCCAACTTTCCTGTAACTGCAAAATACACCGAAATCACATAAAGTATGTTAGCTCAAAGTGTGAGTGGTGTTCATCTGCCTGTCACACATGCTGCGGCTTTATCAGAAAATGATTTCAGATAAAACCAGAATATACTATACAATAAATAATTCATGGCAGAGGAGAAGCCACATTTCTCTCTATATTGGCATTTCATCGTGCAGCCGCCGAACCACAGCTTGTTTTTATACAGAGCAGCAGACTCCATTTCCCAGCTAGAAACATTCAATCCCATCTGGTAGATTCATTCCCAGCTAGATAATACCCTACGTATCTATGTAACATACAAGCTACTGTCAACCAGCAGTGAGCCGTCTCCCCGAGACAGCTGTTCCGCACAAGGGCCGCATTGTCTGCAGGAAGCGCGGATCGTTTTACGCGGAGCGCCGGGGGGATGAGCCCTCTGTCAGCTGCCATGGCATCCAGAAAACCTCGCTCATCACACGTTCTCGTTATTTTGTTATCTGGCCAAACACATGCCGGGGATGTCAGGTTGGAAACAAAGGATGCGTTCCCCGCTCTGGTTATGTTTCATTAGGGAAAGCAAAGCAAACGCACCTCTTCTCCTCCTTCCCTCTCTCTCTTTAAAGTTTATGGATGTATGAAAAGGACGTTTTTTGGGGCACGGTTTGTAACAACCAGGCTTTTGTTCCTGGCGCTGCTGAGCGGGCAGAGTGGCCCCGGCCATATGCTTTTCCTTGGCACCAGGTAGAGCGGGACGTGCTGAGCCGCAGCAGAGAGCCCTGTGCAGCCCCTGTGGGAGGCAGCTGCCACGTGCCACAGCAGCTGACGGCGTCACCAAGAAACAAGGACTGCAACAGTGGCCACCAAACACAGGTGACCCTTTTCCTCCTGCCATTTCCAGTGATCACTGGGACACATGCCAGGTGTGCTGAGAGGAGGTACTGGGAATAGCCAGCCAAACTATTCCTCTTTCCTCCCCATATCTGACTCCTCCCACTGCTCAAAGAGCCCTTTAAAACTGTCTTATATCAAAGATATCAACACATTGAGACACAATTCTGTACAGATATGCATTTTCTGCATCTGTCAGCTGCTTAAAATTCACTTCATGTTCTTTTCCTACTTCTTTATTGGTGCGCCAACTACCTTGGTGCACAAATAAAATATTTATAGGGTTTTCCAGTATTATCAGTTCATAGAATGACAGAATAGTTTGGTTAGAGAGGACCTTTAAAAATCATCTAGTTTCAGCCCCACTGCCATGGGCAAGGACACCTTCCACTAGACTAGGTTGCCCAAAGCTCATCCACCTGGCCTTGAACCCTTCCAGGGATGAGGCATCCACAACTCTCCTGGGCAACACCATTCCAGTGCCTCGCCACCCTCATCATGGAATATGTTTTCCTTATGTCCAAAGTTGTTATGACTTATAAATGTTGTGTGTTTCCTGTTTGTTATGTGCTCACACTTCCTTTTCATTCTAAAATCTCATAGTTCATGAGGTTTATTTCTTCATACTACAGAAACAACAGAAACTGTTTTCTTCTGATACATGTTCAAAGAGATTTTTGAGTGCATTGACAGTGTGAGTCAAAAATGGAATTCAAGAATTCTAGAACTTGGGCAATCTGGATCTGCTTTTAAGGTCAAACCTATATATTTTCTTGAGAAGAAATTGTTAGTCTATTATATAAAATAAATTTTATAGAAATATTAAACCTTTACATATCTTAAAATTCAGGTTATTTTACACTTGCCATTAAAATCAATTCCCAGTTGCTTACAATTTTGTCTAATTTTTACTATCAGGATCATACCTTTTCATTCACTGGGTTGAATGGAAAGTTCCAGCAGAAACAGCTTATGCATTTCTAAGATTTTTTTTTCCCAGTGTTAATTTCTTTCCTGTCATAAATCAAAACCTTTATATTTCAAAATAATTCAAACTGCTTGCTTCTTGAGAGGAAAGGTAAAAAATTTTTAAGAAGCAATTCTGGAGCTGAAGTAGTAGTCCTAGCTTTGGTAGAAGCTAATTTGGAGGCTGGAAAAATATTACTTGTATATCCAGGAAAATATGCTTAGGTGTGCCTAAATGATAAAACCTCAATTCTCTATAAGCAGCTGCTCCTTAGTGTTTCCCAGAAGCTCACCTCTAAAATTTGAAAGAGCTTTATTTGCAAGGAGGATGTTCATAAGCTCACTCTGTCTAAAGTTGACAGCTAGAAACAGTACTGTTCCTTGTAGGAGAAATAAATGGAAAAAACCCTTCCATTTTTACTGGGAGAAAAAATTCTGGACTGAGAAACCCACGCCCAGTCCATGTGCCCTAATTAGAGTGAATGAATAAGATGTGAACTACTCAACCCTCAACCCTTCTGAGTAATGAAGGTTTAGTAGACAGTCCCATTACCTTACAGGTAGGTTAATATTGCTGACAGTGGTGACAACTGAGATGTAGTTTGTATGTGTGTGTTTTTTTATCACAAAATACGGAGAGCTTGTTTTACTGGGATGATCAAAGCAAATGAGAACTGCAAGGGAGATGTAGGGAGGTTGGAGAGGGGAAGAGAGAGAAAGAAGACAAGTTGGAAGCATAACTGAAATCTCTTTCAATAGGGAGAAACATCTAAATACTCTTATGCCAATCACCATCTGAAAAGGCAACTGAAATATTAATTTAATTTAAAGGAACTACAACCTGTTAAAGTATATTCTAAGGTTATGAGAAGTGATTTCAAATAGAAGAGTTAAGAAACATTAATACTACAAGATCCCTAACCACACTCTCCTAATTATCCGTTGAACTATGCGATCCCAAAAGCTAATACCATTGGAGTTTCAGAAGTGCCGAGCATTTGCATTCCCTGTCAGCTTTAATAAGGATTATTATATACATACATACAGTCCTTCTGAGAATCACAACCATAGCTTCATTAGTTGTGTAAGAAAGGGCACAATAGAGAATTCACTGGAGTGAATTTGACCTATATTAAACACTTCTTTGCAGCTGCAATATTATTGTGTGTGGTTACTTACTGTCCTCAGGTAAGTTGTTTTCACATTCTTCTCTCTCCATCTGTTGGCACCAACCCTCCATACGATCTCTCTCTGCCTGAAGTAGCTTCAGAAACCAGTGGCCATCTCGTGGGCACACTGACCTTTGAACAGCTTCCAGAGGATCTTCAGTAATAGAGTCAATCCATGGGTCAGGAGGGGGTAAAATTGATGGATCAAAATCTGTCTCAAAGTCATCATCCACCGCACACGCATGGTAATGGTTTCCTGACCCTTGTATGCTAACGGTAGAGGTGCTTGCATCTCGGGAAAACTGTCTTGATATTTGTCCAGAACATGTATTGTCCTCTTGAGGGTCGATTATTTCAAAGTTCTCATGAAAATCCAGGTCTGCTTGCACAGCTGTTGTTACACTGTTAGATCGTGTAAACCTGCGGAAGCTTTGAGGAGCACAAACAGAAAACGTTTAGAAAGTTTTTTCTAGGCAACTCAGTATGGAAGGACTTACTAAGATTCTGCCACTCTTCCTAAGACTGGCAGTCACACCTGTCAGTGCTACACTCAAGTGTTTTTTTCTTGAAATTATCAGCATAAGTTTTTTTGTCATTGCAAGCATACAAACAAGCATCTCTCTTTTTCCATGCAAGCTCACTGTTTATTGAGACAAGGGCCTCTAGTTGTTATGTGGTTTAACAAAGCCAGAGGCCAGCCCAAGAGAGAGCTAATAGTGCCAGTAGCTCGGGATTTTAGGTTACTGATTAATGAAAAGTTAAATGGGCCCAGTTTTCAGAAGTGGTTTATCTTCCAATTTTTAAAACCCACACCCCTTTGAAGTGTGAGATGTGAAAACACATCCAAACTTACAAGCCACATTTAAAAATCATACATGTGAGATCAGTAAGATACTAATACCAGTGAGTCTACTACATATGTAATATTACACATTCCACTGATTAAAAAAAAGTACTTTTAACTCAGATATATATCTTTATTGCTTCTTCTTCATTACTCTTCATATTTATAGATCTGCCATCTCTCATAGTTTTAGCACCCATTGCCAGTGTCCAGACCTTCTATTTTTCACATTCAAACTTGGGTTTTGAAATGATCTCTTTTCCACTCAAGCTATCGTTCTGCCTGTCTGTGTTATCCTCACTGTGATGGCTGCTCTCCTGTAGTAGCTTCCTCTCACCTTGCAGAGTTCCCTTGTGCTGGGGCATCTGAGGGCCGAGAACAACCCTGAGGGCAAAGGCAAGAGCAGGGGAGAGAAGAGGTTTGGGGATTTGGATGGGTTTTCTTTATGTAAACAGCACTTCAAATTCTGCACTCTGAGGCATCTGACGTGAAAAGGCTGACAGAGGAGGAGCACAAAGAAGTATAAGGAGTGAAAGACAACTAATATTGTTGCCCGGGGTGGTAATGAGAGCCCATTTCATCAGCAGTGAATTGTGGAGGGCATAACTGGAAAACAAGTGAGGCAGACTGCTGTCTTGCCTCATGATGAAAAAGAAGGTAGAACCATAAAGTAATTAACATAGATGTTTCTTAAATCAGTAATATTTAGGGTTCAGAATTAACAGTTTTGAACTGAATAGGGACAGATTCACATCTTCTCTCCTTACAAATCCAGGATGCCTGTGCACTCATGCAGCCAGTAGTTAGTCTCCAATTTGTTCTCAATCTCTCATCTACACCTGAAACTAGTGTTAGGACCCATTCCCCTGTGATATTTTGGCTGTTTTGCCCTTGCCAGTTCTGTTTTTAGTTTGCCCTCAAGCAGCAGTGAAAATGCTGAAGAGATGGTGGAACTGGATGCTGGGTGCCATTTCACTTCCTTTCATTTATATTCCACCTTCCACTGAAGAGCAATAGCCAATTAGACAAGTACAACTGACAGCAAAATTTCATCAAGTATATTTAGTCTGCAGCTGGTGAGGGAGCAGATGGAAGGATGCTGAGGGTGATTTTAATGTCCTATATACCTGGTGCATCCAGATAGCTCAGGAGGACTGAAGCAGACTTCAAGGAGGATAGTAATAGGTCCTGCTGATAGAGGAAATTAATGTCTGTTGATCTGGGGCTTTGAGTGGAGTAGAGCAAAGCAAAACAGGAGTTGAGAAAGGTCCTCCAATTAAAAAAAAACCATCCGAATTTCTCTGCAGAAGAAGGCTCAAATTAACATCTCAGCCACACCAGTCCCAGGAAAACTTTAATAATTGATTGTGCACATATTTTTTTAATAAACACAAGCATTTTAATGTAGTGCTTGCAGTTTAACTGCTTGCAGGTCTTTTGGAACAGACATTGTTAAATGATACAAAAGTCATGGTTGTGCCACTGTAGTTGTGCATGATATGCACCAGCAAACTGAAAAATAAAGAGTGTGCAGAATTCTTCAGCTGGGTAGTATTTATCCTTTGGAAAGCAGAGAAAAGCATTTTGTTATGGACTGATACAGCAAAAAAGTTAGAAATGGAGGACAAGGGTCACTGGGGAGATGGAATCCCTTCCATATGAGAAAAGGTTTAGAAAACAGATGGCTGAGGAGGACCATGAGAGATCTATGAAATCCTGACTAAAGGATGTTTCACCATTTCTCCAAGTGCAATAACTGTGGGGAGGAAGGCAGCCAGTTGCAAGGCTCAGAGGTCTAAGAATCTACATCTAATGAAAGGAAGCACTTTGTCACACAAAGTGTAATTAAATTGCCACAGAATCCTGGAAAAAGCAAAGGTAAAAATAGGTTCAAAGAGAACTTGATCAAATTCACAGGAAGAGCCATTACACATATTCATATTTGGTTTAGGAAATCCCTGAACAACAGAATACTAAATTGGGAATATCTAGTGGGTGAAGTAGTGCTTAGTTCACACACTTTATGCTTTTACACACACTCATTTATACTTTTCCTAAGTATCTGCTATGGGCCCCTGGCAGAGAAAAGCTGTCATACTAGTATTAGTGATTAGAAAGACACTGGCATTAGGCTGACATTACAGTGAAAATCTATTGGTCTAATCCCTGTTTGTTTTTTTAGAAATTGATTTAATTTGACCACCAACCTGACAAATCCCTTATCTGCACTGAAATACACAAACACACACAAACACACACACAAAAACATGTATGCCCACACAGGCACATGCTGACTGAGGATTTCTGTTTAGTCATTTAGTCAAGGTTCACTAAGAGCCAAGGCGTTAGTACACAGTGTACTTTTCCACACCTTCCATAGCACTGGTGAGAAAAGCAAATGCCTTAGTCCAGGCTTGCACTTCTCCATGTCCCTACCTCCACGTCACAGCCACCTTCTGCTTTCTTCAGTGCTCTCGACTCTGACACCTCTGTTTCAGATGACCACTTGTGTTTTCGATTAATACCCTGGCTTTTCAGTGTACACCAAAACCCAAATGTGAAAGCATCAAAGTCTGATTGACAGGAGGATGTATTGTTGGAGGCTCTACATTTCAAGTCTTTCAGGAGTGTACTCTTACTGGGTTCAGGATAAGCTAGTACCACCAAACCCAGACTCTGCTCAACAAATGAGATAGAATGACCTACTTTTTCTGCCTTTGTTTTATCTATATAATAGTATGCTACAGGTTTGCATGACAGTTTCTTGGCACTGAATTATGTAATTTATCTGCCTTCAGAAGAAAAACAACTTGGCAATAGAATATAGCATCAGTTCAAAATTAAAAAAAAATAAATTCCAAGGAAATGTATTTTGAATAAAATGGAAATGCAGGTAGGCACTTACTATCCACCTGCCTCCAACTCATCTACATAAAATGCCTAGTAGATGGTAATTTTAGCCTCTGACACAGCTTCCTCACTTCCAGGATGTTTTACTCTTACAAAATACCACTTGTGTCCCATATGAGCCTTTTTTGCTTTGCTTTCAGTTCAAACTCCATACTAGAGGAGAGCTGTTGAAGCTAATGATAAAGTTTTTGCTACTTCTACCATATAAAACATTCACAAGTTTACCCCAAAACAGGAAAAAGTTCAAAACAGAGGTTTGCTTCTTCTTCTCTTTCAGGCTTGGCCCTTTTGTAGTCCTGTTGTTGTGCCCTGCAGGCACAAGGTGTAATAATTACAGCTTCAGAGAACTGCAGCAGATATCTGGCCTAGGGTGCAGAAAGCCATGAAACCTCAGACTGGACAAACCAGTATGGAGAACAACAGAATGATGTGTTTTGAACAACAACAGGTCACTTGTTGGCATTCAACTCTCAGCTTCTAAATCTTTGGCTTTCTTTTGCAAAATATGCTTGCAATTCAACTTAGATAACTTAATTTGTTCCTAAAAAAAAAAACCCCAAACCCAAAATTCCAGAAGAGATCTGGATTTCGAACCAACTGATGCATGGTCAGTCTCACAGGTATTTAGGTTAAACTCATCCTTACTTTACCCACTGGCTGTCCTCCTTCTTGGTTATGGGCTTCTCTGCTAAAGTTACAGCTGCTGTCAGCAGAACAAAACAAACTGCAGAACGAGTTAGTAGATATGGCACCGTGTTTCTAATGGCAGGAACAATATTCCTGCTGCAACCTCATTCCTTGCAGCAGCTCATCTTTGTTCATCACATTATTTTAAGCTGGTTGGTTTATTTGTTGTTTTTTACCAACTCTTGGCCTTTGCATCACAGAGCAGAGTTGCTGGCTGGAGCACTCAGCCTCCCTCCAGGGTGCAGTCTGGGCCAGGGAAGCTATTGACAACCAGCAGGGTGTGATCAGAAATTTCTGGCCAATTCTGCCAAGGCCAGGTTTGCAGCAGCCCACCAGCTGGCTGGGAGCCATCAGGGCTGTAAGTGTTCCCTTGGCCCACAGGCAGCGGTGGCCAGAGAAGGAGAGTGGCCCTGTCAGAGCCAGGGCCTGCTTTGTCTTTTGTTGACCAGAGGCAGCAGTTCCTCCTCCAAGCGTGCACAGGGTGGAAAGGGATGTGGGGAATGAGTTTCACCAGGGTGGGACTGGCCAGAGGAACTTCTGTGGGTTGCAAGAGACATTTAAAGGTCACCTAGTCCAACCTCCCAGCAATAAGCAGGGAGATCTTCAACTAGATCGACTTGCTCCAAGCCCTGTTCAGCCTGACCTCGAATGCTTCCAGGGATGAGACACCTGTGACCTCCAGAATTTCTCACTGGAATGGCTTCCACCATCGAGAACATAGATAGCCAGAAAATGCTGCTGAGAAAAGCCATGCAAGTAGTTCACAGAATCACAGAATATTCTTAGTTGGAAGAGACCCAAAAGGATCATCAAGTCCAACTCTTAGCCCTGCACAGGACATCCCCCAAATGTCACATCATGTACTTCCTGCTTAGCTTACTCAAAATACAGACTTGAAAGTTCTAAGAAGTGCAGAGTTGAGAAGTTTGAGTTAGACTGTAGGACTGGCCTATTATACAGGGAAGACACTAAAACTTGAGTATTTTTTGTTGGATAGTAAGTAACCAAACCCAAAAACCTACAGGAAAAAAACCCAAGAAAAATATGAGTTTATATTGAGTAACAAAATCCAAAAATGTGAAGGTTTTTTCTTCTTGAAGAGACAGCACAGAGTTTTTGTTTGATTGTTTGCTTTATGTTACCATATCGTTATTTCAAATGATTCCACTTTATATCATATAAAGAGGTGTACTGTGGTAACTTGTACTTTGTCTATCAAGACCTTGTGGTAAGACACACTTTTTTGTATCAAGATATGAGGGCACCTTCCTCAGTGCCCCAGAAACCAGAGAAGAGGGAGAAGGACCATCTGTCTACTGCAGTATCCTATGGTAGTGTTCTTACACCAGAAACTACCATTGTTTCAAAAATTCTTGTGATGGCAAATCAGGTTACCAGCAATTACCAGCTGATGGTACATCTAGAACAATAAGTGAGATAATTTTGGAGGTGAGAATGTAATAGGAGGAGATCTTGGGGCAGCCAAGATAAATTGCAAGAGAGACTAAAACTAATTACAGAGCTGTGGGACTGAAAACCCCTTGTTCATGAAGAACGTATGCTAATTGTTTTTGGCAGAATAAATGATTTCTTCTTTTTTCTGCTTCAGTAGAACTGGTTGACTTCTAACAACTCAATTATATTCTGTAAGTGAGGAGGGTGGTCCCTTGAGGTCAGGAAGAAGTTACAGGTAGAAAGAAAATACAAACATAAATGGACAGAAATTGAAGTGCCTGAGATTGCATGGATGAGTTCATTAGGTACACTTTTCAAAACTGCCCTGGAAGGGAAAAAGAAGAACATTTTGGTTTGGGTTTTGTCAGTTACGGAAGGTCAGGTGAGAGATAAAATATTAACAGCAGTAAGACCATGAGGTTGAAAGAGCAATTTCTGTCCAAGAGAAAGACTGGGCAGAGTTACTCTATAAATGCTAGAAATCACAGAGCTGCAGGTTGGGAATAGGTATGAAAAATATTTTTGAGAACCGGCAGCATAAAGAACTGAGGACAAGATAAATAGCAGCAATGGATCCAGTTGTAATGTGGTCAGGAAGCACATTTATCCTTTGAGCAGTACAAGAGGAGGAGGCAGACTGAAGAATTGTCTTGGCAGGAGGCCCATGATACAGAAAGTGAAGGGCCAATGAAAGGCCCTGAGGCAAGATGGAAGATTGAAGAGACACAGCTGTCCCGTGAAGATGCTCTGGTTTTGAATTACTCAGATCTAGAAATGGAGGCAAAATGTTTTGCTTACCTGGTCCAAACACAGAAGAAGGAATATTTAAAAGAACATGAGGAGGTAAGACTCCCTAGCGTGAGAATGACAATTGTATAGGGTGAGGGAAAGGGGAAGGAAAGAGAAGGAAGCCAAGAAGACTGAAAGTTGTGGCAGGCTTTTGGTGCATTAGGCAAAGAGTTTTCTTGTTTTGTAACAGTGTAATTAATAGCTTAGACTGTCAAGGAAACGTGATCAATTTACTGTATTTATCCTTCCTGCTGTGTCATTCTTCTAATTTTACATTTATTTAGTATTTCTGAAGCCTGGAATATCTTTAAAAACATTAATTTCGCAAAAATTCAGCTAAAAAGGGCTTTTCTTAGGCTTTGCAGATGTTACGTTGCAGGGACAGTTAAAAATGTACTGTATTTACAATTCTATTCCTGTAACAGATAATCAATACATTGTGCTCTGCCGTGTTACGGAAAAAAAAGAGTATGAGTGCCCAACTGTGATGATAAGCCCTTTGTGTCTTGAGTGCACTCATTTTCTAAGGATTAGGGGCTGTCCTTTATCAGCCAGTTCACTTCTGAAAGTCCATGATAGATTGCTGCTTGCCCGTCTGCTCCAAACAGCAGCAACCTCATCAGCAAGGAAACCCCCAAACGGAGCTGTCAGTAAGTAATGCAGAAATATTGCTTTCTCAGGGCAGACTCTCACAGGCAAATCTTACCTTTTTCTCGGGAGCAATAAAAACCGCAGTAGAAAGAGGACTTTGGAAGTAAGGTATTTACAAACAGCCATTTCTTTCTTTGCAGGGAGGGGGAGGGTTGGGCTTTTGGGGCAGCTATTTCCTTTGTGCCCAGGCTGAAGTGAAATGGTCCTTCAGCATCCATTCTAATGTGCTCATTTATCTAGTGCTGGAGGAGTTGCGGGTAAATGGGGCTAAGGTCTAACACATAAAGAAATGTCTGCCAGCAAGAGATGTTTTAGCAGGTTAATGAGGAACTTGGTAACAGCCTAGCGGGGTCATTGCAAAATCACATTTCTTTTTGCTGAAATCACTTTAGCTTTTTAAAACCACAGGAAAATGCTCTGCTACTTTACAGGGAGATTTGGTTGAATTGAAAATGGTGTAGACAACCGGCTACTTTTGAGTATTTTTAACAGATGTAGGGGAAAAACTGGTGTGAGAATGGACAAGTCGACTGGTTCCTGCAGTCAGCAGGCCAGGGACAAGGGAAAGGGCCTGAATTTTGTCAGCTCAGATTTGCTGCACCCGGGTTTTCTCTGGAGAAATTACAAGGGTAACTTCTCCCACTGACAAGTCATACTGCACTGAGCCTTCGCCTGTGACACAGGAGGGTGCTGAGAGTTATCAAGAAAGTGGCTCCAGCATCCAAAAGTCACATTGTGCCCAAACAGCCTGAGAAAAGAGAAGCCAGACTTGCGTGGGTGCCTGGGGTCACAGCAACACTGGGAGAGGCCTGCATACTCAGAGGCAAGGGGAGAGTCTGGCTTTTCTTCAGCCACTGAGTCAGTCACACTTTTGGGAAGGAAATAGGATTTGCAGTTGTGGTCAAGCACTCAAAAATTTTACATGTCTACCAAGTGCTATGCACAGTTATGCTGCCCTGCAATGTAGCTGCAAACTTGTCATCAGAAAGAAACATAACCCTTAAAGACAACTACTCTAGGGGTTGTTTTCCTTTTTTTTTTTTTTTTTTCTTAGACGATATTTGTTTACTAACTCAGGATATAGTGCAGATTGTAGGGAGAACTGAGTTTCACAGGCTTGCTTTGTAATTTTTTTTTTTTTTTTCAAGGGAGCAATTGTAATGCAGAGATGTCTGGGTGAGATACCTGAGTAAAAGCATTCAGTTTGGCTCTGCCACTGCACTGCTACATGAGGCTGAAATTATTCTGTTGAAAAACAAGATAAAATTTTCCTCATTAGTTCTATGCTGCTGCAGCCATCCCAAGGCTAATACTCTGGCTGCAACACTATCCACTGTTTAGGCAGATTTTCTGGGGTAAAAGAGATTATTAAAAGTATATGAGCCCTCAAAATATATGTGGCACTTCTATTTCTCTCACTAGTCCTGAAAAATCCTCTCTGAAAAACAAGAGCTACATTTATAAGACTCAGCTTTTCAGCTGGGTAACCTAACAATTCATCCAGGAAACAGCTTTATGTGGTCATGTGTGCAGGAACTAGGGCTCTTAAAAATTAGTTGTGGCATAATTATTTACTTTAGAAAAACAGTGTTAACTTTTACTTACCACTTCTCCTCCTCTACTTGAACTCCTATGGACTGGAACTTACTGGTTACTTTATTGTCACCTGGTATGGTGGATTCTTCAGCACCATCAACCTTAAAAAACCCAAAATATGACAGGTAATTAGAATGTATTTTAGCAGAGATATCACCTGACTACTTAGAGTTTCTATGCACCTTAACTACTAAGTGTCTGCACATAGAGCTTGTACCATGAGTTCCTTCATCTAGTCAGTTTCCTGTGGTGTGCTCATTTCTGATGTTATTAGTGAATATTCATTATTCTTAATCTATAAAGCATTTCTGGTAAGACGATATTCAGCCTGCAACATGCAGATGGATTTTATCTGGCATTTTATGGAAGCTGGATGCTCACATTTGTCAGAGCACATCTCTGAGCAGGTGTAACTCCAGGTATTGTGCCTCACCATTTGTTTGATTTTACCTTTTATCTCTACATGCATGCATATGTGAGCTCATGTCAAGACCATGTGTTTATTTTGTTTAAATGTCAGCGGCTCAAATCAGAGCATTGCAGAGAAAAGATTTAAAGAAAGCAGATATGAGTCTTGGATGCATTTTCTTTACTGCTTCATCTTGCAGACAGGTGGTCCTCAGGAACACAGGCTGGAACTTAATATCACATCTCCACGTTCAGCTCCATGAAGAGATTTGTGCCAATGGTATAATGTTAAAATTTAACTACAGATGTGTCTTTGAACAAAATCACAATATTCTGGGTCCATTCAGTGTAGTTGTTAATTCCCAATGCTATATATAATACGGAGAGTCATACAAGAGAAACATTTTCCAGCAGACAGATTTTTTGGGCCACAGCAGTGTCATGAAGTGACCTGTAGCTTCAAACTGACCATGGATGTGCAAAATATCCAGTTGTAGTGGCTGTTCTACCAGCAACTTCTGGTTGAGAGTCACTGGACCACCCTGTGCAGGAAAAGTGCTCAGTGAGGGATGGGAGTTACAGAAGCTGTTCTGTGAGATGTGGTACTTCCTTGATACTGGGGGTTCTGGGGAGATAAGTACACCTTAAATCCAATCACTGACAGAGTGTAGCAACATTTTGATGGAAGGGCTTTTCTTTGCTTAACTTTGCTTGTTTGCTCAGCAGATTTACAGCAAAGGCTTGCAGTGTCCTAAGAGTGACTGAAGGGTGTAGAAGACACACATGGAGGTTCATCAGAAGCACACACTAGGTTTATTTGGCAGAGGAGGAAGAAAACCAAGAATATACCTGTCTGTGGCTAATGCAGCTAGCCCTGTTCTACAGAGATGGGTTGAACTACCATTAAGGTGTATCCTTGGCCTGGGTTCAGACTAAGCCTGAACTAGGCTCCCTTTACTCAGTGGAGAGAGACTGACTCTATACTGCCAGTCAGAGGACTGACAGTGTACCTACCTCCTTTAGGGCAGCTTGTAGAGAAGTAATTTCTGGCATCAACACCTATCTTAAAGTATTTCTACTCCCACACTACCCCTTCAGCTGTACCAGCATGACTGCTTGTGCAACGATGCTGCAAAATGGATCAGACAGCAGACTAATGAAGTAAGTTTCTTTTATCTGTGAAGCCTATCTGACTCTAAAAATACCATTGATGTGCACATGTGAGGGTGGCAGCATGCACAGGCAGGAGGAATCCTGTAAGGCTGTATCCCTGCTAAAGGTTTCACTTCATGTCACCCCAGCTTCAGGTGGTTTGTGCCACATCTTCATTGGTTTGTACACAAATCTGCCTTGGCAGACCCTCACGTACCATCCCCAGATTTCATGATTATTTCACATGATTATACTGGTCAACTGTAAACTTCAAAGTTTAGGAGGGAGATTGTCAAAGGCTTGAAGAGCATTTGGAGCTCTATTTTCCTCAGATCTCAGGAAACTGAGGCCTCCATACCTTTCGAAATCAGCATTTGTTACTTGCAACACTACCTTAAGAAGAGATAGCAGGAAGGTGGTCTCTCAAGAACCACGATTCACATTACCATTGTTCATTTTGACTTCTGCAAACATGGAAATTATTTACTTGTACCCATTATTTTGCAGGGTCTTTGCTAAGGAGTCTTGGTTTCTTGGATTGGTGAAATAAGGGATTACAATAATGGCATCTTGAACTCGGCTGGGAATGGGAATACAAAACAGAGTTTTCCTCTATCGCTGCCCCACCTGGGTCTTTCTCCTGTGTTTAACAGTGAACATCAGCCCTTCTTTCAGAATATACCCAAAACAAACAGCTGTGAAGCAGCAGAAGTCTACAACAAAGGCAGCGAACTGAACCCACAGGCAATAGTTATTATTGCCCTTCCAAGAAGTGAGAGAAAAGTCACAGCGGCAGCAGCTATCCCTGGGATGGCATACTTCAGCACCTCTCATCTACCTCATCAGGCTGATATAGATATTTTATGGTAAATTCTTAGACTTTACTAATCAGATAAGCCTGTCCAGGCACATAGTGCTGTGCTTACAACCACCTTCTGCAAGGAAAAAAAATTGTCTTCTTGTGAAGGCTGATAAGCTGTGGATTGCTATTCTATTTGCTTGAGATTCATCTCCTGTCAAAACCTGTGTTGATTCTCAGTTGATTTTAAGTTCTAGTACTTTGTTACAAAAGCTAATCCTGCAACCAGATAGTCCTATGGGAGTCCTATGCACACCATGTTTTGGGGGGAGTAGGGGGGCAGGAAAGATTAATCAAGAAAGCAGATTACACGAGTCTAGTTTGTTTACTCCTGTCCTTTCTGTAAACAGGAATGAACTTTGGCAGGGTTAGTTTTCTTGTTTCATTCCACTAGAGGTAACAAAATGTAATTTTCTTTAACAAGGGTAAATCAGAAGGAACTTATCTTCTGCTCTTGAGGCTAAGATAGGAACAATGTTGCCTCATTCAAGTGGCTACCAGCCATTATGAAATGCATGAATAAGCAGCAACAATTAATTCATTGAGGCTGGATGAAAATATTTTTTTGGTGATAGTGTAATGTAAATCATTGTTTTACACATTCCCTTTCAATGATTTAATTCATGCCTTTCTGACCCCCGCTGTGTTATGATTCATAGATTAGTGCTCATGTGTGTAATTTAACAGAGCTGAATAACAAGCAGCACAGAGACTCAAACAAATCCTTGCATCTGATGTATTTATGATAAATTAGGAAAACATCATTAGTACCATGCAGAATGATTATGCTGATGCAAGTTCTACATAGGTACCTGTCAGAACAAGAAGAAAAATACACAAAACACTGTATAATGAGCAGTAAAACAGATGTAGAAATCCAAAACAATGGCAAGCATATAATCCATGTCATGTACTGTACCTGTATTCCAATAGATAAGCATCTGTTTTTCTTGAAGTGGTCCTTCTTCCTATCTTCTACTGCAACAGTGGCAATGGTTGTGGTGGTGGTGACAGTGGCAGTATTGTTCCCTACATGTTGGCTTGCAGGGCCGTGGATCTGCGCATTGGCAGCTTCAATAGCAGCTGTCAGTGCCTTCATACTGTCCAGGCTCTCCGTGGAGTTGCTAAGTCCAGACTGACTGATGATATCGCCCCTCTGTCCGTGCCCATCCATGTATGCATCCTGAGCAGATTCCGTGCTGCTCTGGGCTGTGATGGAAATAAAGGGTTTGGTGGTGGTTCTTGGTGGGACTGGAGGCGGTGTCTTCTTGTAGGTGGTAATGCAGGATGACACTGGAAAAAACATAGCAGAGTTCTTGTTTTATTGGTGCTGCAGGGGAAATGGATGCAAATGTGATATCAAAGCATCAATTAACATGGACAGAGCAGAGGTGAGGAGGAGGCTGTTAGCCAAAGAGGCCCAAAAGTCAATCTAAGTGCCAGAGTAATGCCTTGCTTATCAGTGTCTTCTATTCCTTCTATATGAGTGGCAGAATTGCCAGTAGGGCAAATAGAGAGAGAAAGTATCTATTTGCCAAGTTCCTCCTTAGTCTTTTTAGGATTGTTTTCCTCAATATATTTTCTGCTAACTGTTCTAAGTCCCATGGGAACAAGTTCTTCCACCAAAACGTTTGTTCTGCTTATGGCTCTCAAACAAGATCCACAAGGATGATAAGTTTCCAACCACTCATCCCAGCTAAACTGTACTTCAAGCAGTTTTATTGCAATTGTTTTCTGTCCCTTTCCCCTGTCCTACTATACGCAGAATTTCAAACCACATTTTTCTGTTGAGAGAGAGATTCTTAAATCATCCTTTATCAAAGTTTGTTAACACTCACCATGCTTGGACTTGTGTATTTCTTTCTATAAAATGTCTCACTTGTTGCACATACTTCTCAAATACCTTGAAATGCTTTGTCAGTTGTTGAGGGCGTATTTAAAAGAACATTTTGCCATGCCTAATTTCTCACCATACACATCAGTGCTGGAAAAAAAATCACTTGATTTTACACACAGGGAGTTAGTGTTATGAAGTCAATGGCCAAAACCTGTCAGTTGGTGGTAAAGTGTAAGTATAAATGTTTGCAATAACAAAGACTTCAATAGAAGTTCGTATTTTGAAGGCCATGCTCCCTTTGTAAGTGCTGCTATGTGGAGTTATAAGCTTAGCTTGAGGTTCCCGGGTTAAAACATACAGAATTACATACAGAAGGCACTACATGGAAATTAAAACATCTTGCTTTAAGGGTTAGTTGGCAGCTCTGCATTACTGAAGTCCTGGAATGCTTTCAAGGGAGGAAAGAAAGTCCATTAAGAACAAAAAACAACCATGATATGCTCTATTTTTTAACAAAATAAATGCAGGCATGAACCTGTGCAAAGTTCAGACACAAACTTGTTAACATAAATTCTTATTAACAGTAATCATATGGCAAGAAATGATTCATCAGATCATTTTAATTGGCAGACGTCTATGCCACCCACATAAAAGGTAACTCTACTACAGCTGTTCTGCTCTTTCTTTGCTCTGTATCTGCTTGTCGAGCCAGAAGCCATTATGGTATTAATTTGACTAGCTCACATCCATATGCCTCATATCTCCCCATAGCTGTAGGAATAGTTACAGTGTAAAAGGTGTTTCCAGGGCATGAAATCACACGGGATTTTTTTAGAGGACGCTAGTATAAGTTTCTGATAACATGTCTGAACCCATGTTAAACATGTTGAATGCTAATAGAAAAGAAGAGTGTTTCAGGTAGTGAGGGTTTTGAAACTATGATTCACTTCTGAAGAATCAAACTGAAACCACGGCATCTCTGAGAGAAGAGATGGCTAAAAATGGACTTGTCAAATTTTGACTCTGGGGAAGTGAATAGTTAATAGGGTTAAAGGTGTTCATGACAAGGTCAGTACCCGGAAGTAACAGAAAGGATGACAGTTTTACAAAGGGGATTATCAATGTTGTGCTGTTTTTCATTGGTTTTGATGCTGTCAAAAAGCCTTTGTTGTGACAGCACATGCAGGTAAGTCAGCTGCTGTTGCTGCAGCACAGTCATGTACTCCAGGACCCATGGAGAATTGTGGAGGCTGCTGCCTTAGGATACTCCCGAAGTGCTCCGGGTGGTTCGTGGTCTGGAGAATGTTCTCTGAGTTGTGGAAATGCAAACTGAAATCCAGCATGGAAGAATTCGAAGCGCACACACACATATCTAGGTAACTTTGGGAAGCTGCTGCCAAACTTATCTAATAGAGGTTCATGAGCAATGCTACTTTTCAATTCAGCAAAATATAAATTGTACCATTTAAAATATGCTAGGAGAGGTCACTGGGGTACTTCTAGGGACACGCCAGCACCTTCAGTACATCCCAGCACGGCACATGAGTATAATTTTTCTTACTTAGCAGAGACAGAAATGATAATGAAACACACTTGAAAAGGTGTCTTAGGTAGGAGAGAGAGCACCAGAACCAAAGAGCAAGCCTTAACAAGATGGATCCCCAAATCACCGGGCATCCTGCACTAGAAACAAAGTCAAAAGGAACTTTCTATTGACAAGCTACCATGCTCTCTGGACACAGCAGTACAAATACAGAATCGCCTGATTAAGTTGTCTTTCATTCTATTGGTAAATGTACTCAATGAGGAGTATAATCCACACCGCAATAAAAGATGTTTGCACTCAGCTAATTAAATCTGAAGTTATTCTTAAGAGGGGGAGAGAATTGACAAGTCATACGGCGAAATTGTAAAGAGAAATAGCAAAACGTTCCTTTAGCAAGTCAAAACAAATCCTCGGTTTCCCTGGAGTCAGGCAGCACATACTGTACAGCTCCAGAGAAGCAGAGTGTGCAAGTCATAAAAGAACCCCAGGCACTTCATTACTGGAAATGATGTAAGCTCCTGCCGCTCCTCTGCAGAAACGAGACCAAAACAATGCCGGGGCCGCCGCCGCTGTCGGAGGCAGCTGCTCTCAATGCTGGCCGAGCCCTCCGAGCCGCTCAGGCACGACAATGAGAGGCTTTCGCTGCAGCAGCTCTTCGTGTGCGCTCAAGGACCCGGCAACCTGTGTCAGGGCAACCTGAAGGGTCTGCGGCTCTTCGAGTGGCCACGGTATTTTGAATGCCAAGCTGCTCGAGAAACGAAACGAGTCCTCCGCAAGAAAATTGTCAAAGCGCTGGCGCTCTCCCTGTCCAGCCGGGAGAGCACATCCATGCAGCGTTTTGCCCCTGCGGGCAAGGGAGGGAGCGCATCTCTCCAGCCCTCCTGCGGCAGAGACCGCCCGGCAGGAGGACTCGGAGGGAGAACACCACAGCATCACAGGACACGAGAAAAATTTGGAGAAATCCTCACTTCACACACAGGCAACTTTCAAACTATGAAAGCTAGTTTATTTCACACAAGGAAGTGAATTTAAAGGGCTGTATAAATTCTCTGATAAATATGTTGTTGGATGTAGATCAAGGAGTGAAGTGAAGTATGGGAACTGATCTGACTGGAGAGTCAAGTCAAAGCAGTCTCGTGAATCATTAAAATTGTTTAGATATGGAGTTAATCAGAAATCTCTTGTTCTGAATAGTAAAGGTACCCTCAGTCTGACACAACAAAGACTTGTTTCCACAGTTTTTTCCAGAGAGCACATGCTGCTGAAGCAGGTACACATTCCTCTCCTAGGGCAAATGCAAGGTTTAATCCAGAAACTAGTTAAGTCATGCACAAGAATCCTCAGCCAGCCAAAGCACTTCGAATCAGGCTCAGTTTCCAGTGGATCAGTCCTCCAAGTTATGCTCTCCTTTTTCTTTTGATCTTTACCCTATTTCTGTAGACTGCCTTCAGGTTACAGTTTAATCCCAAATATCTAGTGAAAAAAAACACTTTCTCCAGATTAAAAAAAAAAAANTTCTCCAAATTAAAAAAAAAAAAAAAAAAAGCAGCCACGGTTTTTGTCTTCCTAGCCAGTATTTCCAAACAACTAGCTCATGGGACAGGAATTTGGAACAGGGAGTGTCAACCACCCAGTTCAGAAGGAAGTCTAATGATAAAAAAAATAATCCCAGATTGCATAATAATAAAGGCTTGAATTTGAATGTTTCATTGTAAGAGTACTTCAGTTGTTTAAACATGCTCACTAGGGGAGATGAGCCCTCAGGAACAAACGTCAGCATGCAAACACAAATTTTTAACTGAGCGAACGGGTGCTCAGGAGAATCCCAAGGCAGATTAATATTTGTGAAGGGATCAAATCTGTGTGGTGCTTTGAACAGTTCAAGTGATGAGACACATCAGTAATATCTTTCTAACATGGCAGTCTTATATAAACTTGATTAACAAGAATAAATGGATGTGCAAATTTAAAATTAAGTAATATAATAGTGTTTCTTCTGAGAAAAAGCATGAACTCTACAGTTTGAAAGGAGTAGCAAAGGCCACAACTTTCTCAGCACAAGAAAGATGTGGACCAGTTGGAGTGGGTCCAGAGGAGGGCCATGAAGATGATCAGTTGGTTGAAGCACCTCTCCTGTGAAGACAGGCTCAGAGAGCTGGGGATGTTCAGCCTGGAGAAGACTCCACAAAGACCTCACAGTGGCCTTCCAGTATCTTAAGAAGGAGGGAGAGGAATTTTTTATATGAGCAGACAGTGACAGGACAAGGGCAGTGGTTTTAAACTGAAAGAGATGCTAAGCAGAAATTTACTCCAAGGGTGGTAAGGCACGGGAGGTTGCCCAGAGAACTTAGGGATGCATCACCCCTGGAAGTGCTCAAGGCCAGGTTGGATGGGACCCTGAGTAACGTGGTCCAGTGGGTGGTGTCCCTGCCCAACTCAAACCATTCCATGAGTCAATGATCCTAACTTGTACACAACTAAGTATGAGGATAAAAAGCAGGAGTTCTTCCATGCTGCACACATGGACCTCAGTCTTCTGATTTCCTGTCTGTTAAATGGGTGTGTTAACAGTGGTGCCCTTGCCCACAGAGAACACAGATGTAGGCAGATCTCAGCAGACCTAAACTTCAGTACTGCAGACTCTGGGTTTAGATTTGGCTTGTTAGACTCAAACCATACACTTATTTCCTTATTTTTTTGAGATTTGGGGGTATTGTTTGAAACATCCCGTATTGGTATTTTTGCATGCAAAAAATTGCTATGAAAACAGAGCATGCGTTATCTTAATAAAAAACTAAGCAGATGGTTTCTGAGGATGTAGAGATTTACTATTACAAAACTGAAGCAAAGATTTTTATAAGAAGTTTTAAACTGCCTGAGGGAATAATACCACAGTGAGTTATGGATGTCATTATCCCAAATGAGAACTACTGAAATCTAGATACCACACCATCAGGAATTCTGCCAAGGCCATGCTTTTTCCAGACCTCCCTCACCACTAAGCTGATACCTTATTTGATGAAAGCCTAAGCTTCACTGGCTTAGGAAACAGGCAAAACATATAACTAAAATCCTGCAGAAATTCATACTAAGTATTTAAACTATTTTTATGGCACACAATAGCACCACAGGTTTAATATCCCATGTACTGGGGAGTTTAAAGCTGTTGCTGATGACCTTTTTATAAGTCTGGACGTTTTTGTTTGCAAGTAGGGTGCCTCCAGCTTCCCAGCTGGATACAGTGAAGGATCTCCTGAAGGTGAGGCTAAATATGGCTCATCCTTCATGTCAAATGAATTGAGTTGGAAAATCTGCATGTGCATACCCAGTGGATGACAGGTGAATATTTCTCCAGGAGATTTTTTTCTTTCCTCCTTTTAATTTCTTCTGCTGGAAGCTTGCTGATGCCAGTCAGCAGTTTAATTGCTATCCCAGGGAAGCTGAATTATTGTGCAGAGAACAGGTGAGACAGCCAAAGGTGTCTGCTAAATGCAGTTTATCACAAGGATATTATCACAAATTATGGATGCACTGACAAAATCCAGGGCATGTAGGCTTCCTAGGGGACCCACTTTACTCCTTGTACTACACAGCCACTGCTGAACTTCTCTCTCTGTAAAAATGACCAGTACATTAACAGCACACGAGCTAAGCAATTCAGTTCTTATGGCCCAAAAGTCAGGAGTCTATAAACAACTGAATGTCTGGAAAAAAGATTTCACATTAACTGAAAGTTATTACCCAGAGTGGATCACTGATGGATTTTAATATTTAACTCCCAAAACTTGTGAACTTTTCTGGTGTCAAGCAATTAGCACCTGGCTCTATTTACAGCAATATGCACACAGGTATCTTATATACCTGCTGAAATTCACTCAGGCTGAGAGAAATCAGAAGAGAAACAGTTTTGGCTTTGTCCCTAATCCTTGGCTAAAAACAAAATATCTGGAAAAACATCACTAAGATCTTCAAGGACAGGGATGTGAGTCTGTTCAGGACAGAGTCTCTCCTATAGATTTGAAGATTCAAATGCTTTAGTGGAGTCATGGTAGAAAGTCTCTGATACAGAATATCAACTTCTACATGCAGTGAAACATGATGAAGGAAAAAAAAGAAAAACAGTACAGCAGAGTGGTCTTTTTTAGTCAGCATGTGAATTGTTTACCCTCTTTTCACATGTACAGCACTTTTTTTCTGAGAAAATTGGGGAAACATTACTTGCTCTGTTGCTTAAACTAAGTCTAGCAAACCATTCAAATGCTTTCTGCACTTTACCAAAACTTTATGTCCCCCCATATTGGAGCAGTAATGGAAAACATGAAACCTTATAATTTTAGATAAAAATAGGGTATTTAAAAATATTTTATGTTTCAGAACTTATATGTCATAAAATCACCATGGTAAAAATTAATAAGCTTTCTGAATATCAGTACTTTAATTTTGTAAAAGGCATTTATGGAAAACAAAGAAAACTTTGTGAAATATGTGAGTTTATCCCACTTAGATCAAGAATGTGTAACAGTAAATAAATGTAATGATATTCAGCTTAATGAAATAATATTCTTCTCCTATATATTTTCCAGAAAGCAACTTCACTGGCACTTTGATATAACACTTTATAATGTGTTGCTGCAGCACTCTCGAGTTCCAGAATTTGCATCTTTTCCCCTTGGCAATAATGTTAATAAAACAAAATGGGCAATTTTTTAAAAATGTGGGCTTGTGCTAACCAAATACAGACACATCTATGTAAACAGATCTTTAAGTAAAAACACAGTACAAGAACCAAACCCAAGATTTTCAGAAACACAGGGGGTGGAACGGTCTGCAAGTATCTAGTCACCGTAGTTAGAAGATGTATTTAAAAGTTTTCAAATCTGAGCATGCTCTGAAAAACCCATCACTTACTTTTTTGCCTACCGAGTAATGGTTGAATGTAAAAATTTTGTCTACAAGTGCACACTGCAAGTTCCTGGTGCTAATAACTCAAAAACCTGTCTCTTGTTTACATTTCTAAATTGGATTTGGATTCTTGAAAACCTCACCCGAACTGTGAATGCAAAACCTCTTTTCCACGCTCTATCAGTAGTTCTTTCAACATGCCAGAAGTCAGTGTGCCATAGTGAAGCCCACACATCCCACTGTGTTTGGGCAGGTCATGTAGCTGTTATTTCTTGAAATTACCATGTAATAGTAGTAACTATTGGTGCTGGCCATATTAATATGCTCTTGTATATATGCTGTCCCTTCAGTTACAGAAGGAATAGTTAATATCTGAACATCTAGGAGGTTTAAACCCTATCAAACCTGGAGAAACATCAAGGCAGATGTGAGGTCAGAACCAAACTCACGTATAAGTAACAATCTCCTGACCTTTACTGAAGCAAGTCCTGTGTGATCTGCCTTCCTTCACAGCTTGTTAAGAAGAACTGCATTTTGTCCTTCCTGAGCCTCTGCTGCCAGTGTCTCATCCTTTCTTGGGGGCAGACTGATGATAAAGCAAGTTTACCAGTCAGTCATTTTAGGAGGAGCTCGTCACAAATTTGATTAAGAAATTGCAAGTTGAAATTGTACAGTTCCTGTCACAGGAGGTCTTTTGGAGACTAAAGAATAATTAGGCTCCTCCCCTTCTGAATCCCTGAATCCCAGAAACGAACCTGTGAACCTAGAGAAGACTTAAGCAAGTCAATTCTCTCTGAGTAATCTGATCATGTAGCATTTAAATTACCTAGGTATTAATGTTGCATCACTCTTTCCAACATTACGGCAAGGATTTTCTTTTAAGCTCTTCATTGCAGCTAACTTTCAAAAGGCGACACTTGGCTGGGGTATTGACCTTTCAAAGTGTGATTTCTGTATAAGAAAAAAGTCTGTAAAAGTTGTTTCCTCCTCCTCAGTCTGGAAATGTACCTTCTTTGTTTGCTGCTGATGTTAGCAAGAAAACAAGTTTCTACTGGTTTTTACCCCCAGTGGTTATCTGAATACTTAATAAACTTAAGGTAGGGTAAGCAGAATTCTGTATTATTGCACACATTGGTATCAAGCTGGTCTCACAGAATTTGATTAGTGATGCATCTAAATTGGCTTAGAAATTAATTAGTTTAAATTGCTGCAAACCCGCCCCTGATGTAGACATATTTAGAAGTGAATGTAACTGTTAATGTCTTTTTGAAACTTAAATGAAAATGAAGGAAATAAGAGTGATTCTTTCAAATAATTTATTGCAATTAACTGCATCAGTTCAATGATTTTAAAGTGATTTCCTTTTATGCCATGGTGTGCAAACAAGCTGTACATTGTCAGTTATATCCATTTGAATCCAGTAAAAATTGTGTAAGTATCATTTAACCCAGTAAGAATTAGTGAAATTTAATTTTCTGGGTCATAATCAGTTTACAGGATTGCTGTAGTTGAGTTCAGTCATACCTGCATAGTTTGCTTACTTTCATATCTGGGATTTTTTTAAAAACTACACTAAACCAGAGAACACAATGAACAGGCATTGTTCTTTAGTATGTGTATGTATATATATGTGTATATATATATATATATATACACACATACACATATAGGAGAGCTATATTCATCCAGTCATTAGGGGAGTGGTATACACAGCAAATACAGAAATGTAGGTACACCAGTTTTGCATGCTATTCAACCCTAAGGCTGCTCAGATGATTTTAAGAAATCTTAAGAAATTACTTAAGAAAGTCATTGCTCTGACATAGACTACTCAAATGCATTTAATATTACCTATATCAGATGGGATTTACTATTTTGTACAATAGCCACGTACTTTATTAATCAAACTACTTTATGATGCTGCTGAGTATAGGTTGTGATTCCTCAGAGCAGAAAGCACTTTGTCACCTGATCCAGCAATTAACTCAAATTTCTTTAAACTCTTAAAAACAAAGTATATGTTTATGATTTTTTTCCTCAGTAGTTGGTGCCACCAAGGTGTTACTTCTTTGAGATTGTCTCAAAAGTCAACATTTGAGTTTTGAGAATCTTGTTTTATGCCACTTGTCATATAAGATTTTATTAAATAGTTTGTCTAAGAGTTAAAAGTTATTCAAATGACAGTGATGATGAAGGGCTGCTATATTTTAATCAGACAGATGTTGGGAAGAAACGCTATGAGAGCCAAAGACAAGAAAATAAAAGCCAATGTCAACTAAAAGAAGAATGTGATTGATAAAAACAATAGGAACAACTTTTTAGCTACTGTGAAGTGCCATGAAGCACTACAAGAATTGATTTAAACCATTTTACTGTGAATTTCAATGTAACACTACAAGGTTGAAAAAATGTATGCAGGTATAACAGCACTCTATGTTATTCTCATAGATAAAACCCTTCTAAACATAACTGTAGAAAACCAGGTTTCAGGAAGAAAAGTATCACATGTCTATTGAGCAAGAACATCTGTTCAGATAGGGAAGTACTGACTTGTTTTTAAGCAGTCAGTACTGCATTTTTCAGCACACTTATCACTTTTGGGGTGTTCCAATTCAAGCAGGAATATCTACAACAAGCAAGTTATGCTCACGTATTTCCTAAAAAATCCAAACCAAAACCAAAGGAAGAGCTGCTTGCTGCAGGAAGAAGGGGAGGGAAGAAGGAAAATCACAGCTAAATCTGTGCTCCAGGCTGAAGAGTGACTTGTCACCTGAGAGACAGAATTATGCCCCAGCTCAAAAGTTCTGCCTCTGCTGATAAGGTTATCAGATGACCTGTGAAAAGTCACCTGTCAGGGCAGATCCTCTAGCACTGTGGGGGAAAATCCAATCTCGCCTCAAATGAGTAGGAAATGTAGACGAAGTGTTTACACAAGAAATTATACTTGCCTTTAGCCTAATTTCAGGTAAAATAGCAAAACATAGACTTGAGAATGTCAGCACTTTTCTTGAATTAACTTGAAAAAAATTGAATTGTTTGGTGAACAATGCATATGAAAAATATGTTTGAAATACATATTTGAATTCAAAGGAATTCAAATCTACACCAAACCCTGATTTCTACCCTCTCATTTTACATTCAAATGAACAAGCTGCATCCTTGCTCAGTGACAAGGCTGAGGTCACTGTGAGTGACCTCATCCTTTCAGCTATTTGCTTGTTTTTATGACAAGGGTCCTACTTAATAATGCAACAAGTCAGCTGAAAATACTCTTAGAGTGAAGAATTCCTAACGATCAGCCCAAGTGCCCTGAGCACAAAAAATAGACGTCTCATTTACAGTCATTTTAGTGTACAGATAAGAGCATTTCAGTAAATCTGAGCACAAAAATCACTTATTGTTGGGAGTCCTTAGTTAGCATCCAGAAGATGTTTAGATACAGAAAGATTGTAGCCCTGGCATGCATGAAAGAGGACAGACCAGTCCTGTGTGACTTTTAAGCAAGGTTTGAGTGAAGGACAATTTCTTTTCACATATTTCTCAATTTATTAAAAAATGGCTGTAATACAGATTCAGAGTTGGAACGAGATGTCAGACACAAACCCCTGTATCTTCCTTGGAGACACTAACTGCATGCCTGATAATAGTCTAACAGCTTTTTTCCTTCTTTTTTTTTTTTTTTCCCCATTTCTTTTTTATTAAAAAAACCCCAAACCACAAACTAAACAGTCAGAAAGCAGAAAATTTAAAACTTGCCAACATGATCCTGAAACCCTGAATTTGTGCCATATCATTCCAGTGGCAAAAATAATGTGTTTATTTTACATAATTTCCACAAGGACAAGAAGCATTGTCACAGTATAGAACCATGAGAATAAACTCTTCTTTCTCCAAACCAGTCATTTTATTTTCCACTTACAGTTTACTTTAGCAAGAGATTTTGGAATTATTGCTCATCATTAGCACCCCTTTCCCCCCCTTTCTCTAACCCCTAGCATTTCTCACCTTTACTTAAATGCAAAAAAAACAGAAGGAATAATGCATGACTTAGATAAACTCAGACATTCTGGGTTGGTTAAGTCAAAAGGTAGACCCAGGACACCTATTTGAGACACAAGAAGAGAAAGCAAACAAGCCCAAACAAATTTTGACACTTCAAATTATTTAGACCTTTTGGATCTTTAGACTACATAAATGCTTTCTGTAGATCACAAAGCCAATAGAAAAATCTTTGCCATGCCAACAAAATGAATCCTACAAATCCATACAATTTCACATGCACATAGCTAACACTCCAGACCTCTCAGTGCATTAAATGCAGGAAAGATCAAATTTATAACCAAGACTCCAATTTTTGAGTTTTCTCCCTAGTTTTCCTGTCTCAGCATGAAACTTCCTCTTCTTAGTCATCCCTCTAATAAGACCCTTTTATCACATTCCTATATTATCCAGATAGACCTGGTATTTATTTTGGATTGGAAATCCACTTCTGAGACTTTACTGGGTAAACCCAAATCTCTGGCTGAGGATGCCACCACAGGCTTAGAGAACGTGAAAGAAAGGGGAAGAAATGAAGTCTGGGTCCTCTTTACAAATTGGTCAATTAAAAATAAATAAATAAATAAATAAATACACTAATACAAATAGCTCCAAATGCTGGTCAAAACCAAGGATGCCAAGCAGAGCAATTCCCAGCCTGGTTCAACTCAGGCTGTTTCATTCATCTCTGCTTTGCTTGAAAACCTTTCCATGACCTCAATTTCTGTTTGCACGGATGTTTGAAGAATGTCTGTCCTAACACCAGCACCTTTATCTGCCTGGTTAACATGTGGTCATTCATTATTTGTTCTCATCAAATTACAGAGTCTGAGCAGCATCACTGTCAAATGCCAATCACTGAGCACAAAAAGCAAATAATTAAAATGGACAGATGATGAATAATCCACAGTCCAGGGTCTGCTTTTCCTAAACTGCCTGTTAACAAAGGAAAAACAAATACATGTGTAATAATGACGACTGTTCAAAACCAACTTGTGAACTGGAAAAAAAAAATTAAAATTCAAGATTAAAATCAGTTCCAGTGAGTAAATCAGCCAGCTCTTATTACTAACAATATTAATATAATTTACTTTTTATCACAGGAGATGTAAGAGGATACACAGAGTGTGCCTAGCTCTAGGTCACAGCAGCATCATCCAGGGCTGCATTGCACCCAGCTGAGAGGACAGGCTGAGGCTAGCTGGAAGCTTTCCAGAAGAGCTATTACTCTGGAATAATTATGCATTTTGGAAGTATAAACTGAATCACACCACCTCTGTTTTTTATTTAAGGGTATCCAGATGAAGAGCTATTGTGGAATAACCACAGTACTTTTGGAGAATTTCCAGAGTTAGAGACACTTTACTGCTGAGAAGTACAGCGCATTGAGCCAGCAGTCCTCTCCCATATCCTTTGTTTTCTTCAGAGTCTGTCAAAGGTCAGGCAGGTCTGACTCCCTTCAGCTTTAAAGACTAAATAGGGCAATATTCAAGATACTTTGGCTGAGTGACTTGGGTGAGAAGAAAACAGCAACAAAGTATCTGCATGGACTTGTTTTTGTCTAAGGTTTCTCAGGGCACAGACTCCCCTACCTGCACAACGATTAGAAAAAGCATGAACAAATACATTTTAATAAATTCAAAGCAGCTTATGACACATGCAATGTCATTCTTTTGTGTCTAAGACTGTTGTTTAATTCACATACACCAGGAGTGAAATATACTCAAAAAATGAAGAGGAACTTTCTTAGCAGCTTTCCTGAATTTAGCGCTTAGTCCTGTGGGTGAGTCATATTTTTCTTGTTATCCCATTCAGTTGACTTTTCTATACATATGTTGAATGTGCTATGTATTAACAGCCAAGTAGGCCATCACAGCAGTTTTCTTTGAGATTGGGAACCTGCTGATTTGACCTGCTTATCAAGAGAAAAAATGTCATCTCAACAGGACAAGATTGTTTTGTATTTCTCCCTATTTTCTTCTTGTGATTTTTTTTAACCCCCTAGAGCCAAGTAAAAAATCACCAGTCTAGGATTTTCCCCTTTTTCTTATTTTCTAATACTTTTACATAATTCAAAGAATATAGAAATACTTTTCTTTACATGAAAATTTAAAATGTGAAGTTGGAAAAGCATCCCCTTTAATGCTCTTTAAACATGCCTATGTGGAATCTCTTTGTGTCTATTTTTAAGCACTTCAAGTGGAATCTGGAATCCTATAAGGCAAACCAAATACCTACTTATAAATAACTCTATAATGATAAAGGGAAAAGTGCAAAACTTTTCAAGAGAAATAATATAAATAATTATAATTTCAAACCTTGCCATGTTTACACAACAGAATGGAAGTGGTTTGTTGGGCACAAAATCATAGAACTATGAAGGCTGGAGAAGATCTTCAAGATCATCAAGTCCAACCTTCAACAGAATATCACCCATTAAAACTGTATCAGGAAGTGCCACATCTGCTTGGTTTTTGAATATTCCAGGGATGGTCACTCCACCACTTCCCTAGGGAGCCTGTTCCATTGCTTAGCATGTTAAGAGTCCTTCAAGATGGAAAGCACTATTCCCTCTAATTTAAGTTAGCATTATGGTTTGTGTCCTAAGCTGCTCTGAAATGTTCCAGAGCCTTCTTTTCCTCACTTCCACTTTACAAGTTAAAAGTAAGACCTCCTAGATTATGGTATTAGCCTCACTAAGTAGAGCTGAGTACACATTACTTCCCCCTCCCTTATAAATGACATGTTGTCAAAAGAAAAATTGGGTCAAAAAGGCTATATTTCACATTTTTCAGACTGCTGTTTGCCACTTGGTCAAGAACTGCGCTTCCCATGACCTTCCACAGCCTGCCATGTGTGAAATGCATCCTACGTGACAATTTTAACATCAGTTGCATCATTAACACATGTTCCTGACTGCACAGGGCTTTTTTGCACTTTGCCAGATGAGGCAGAGGCTAGATGAATTGTTACAGTGCAGATGCAGTTTTCTAATGAGAACAGTATGGCATTGCTGTTCTTGGAAGCACATTTGGAAAATCTTACCCCACGCTGTATAATGCACATCAGGGTGACAGGTGGGCGAGGCACCGTGTGTGGGGCAAGGCAGAGGAGCCCACAAGGACAATAAATACCTGTGTGCTTGTACCTGCCTGAACACATAAATACAGCCACCCATGCATACACTCACTACAAAGTTACGTTCATCTTCAACTCTGCCTCCGAGTTTTGCTTTTCTTCTCATCTTACATGATGCAACAAATTTCAAGGCATACTTTTCTCCCGAGCTTCGATTTGTATCTTTGGGGTTTTTTTTAATGGCATGCTCCTTTTGGGTAGCATTCTCAGCTTTCTCAGCATATGACACTGGGAGGGATTTTTTGGTCTATCCACAGCTTTCATGTAAAGTCCCAAAGTATCTTGTAACACTGACTATGCAGACTCAAATCCCAACACTAAATAAAAACATACAGAACTTGCAGTAATAAAAAGGCTAAAACCTCAAAACTAAAATGCTATGGGAAGCGAGCAGAAGAGCTTCAAAGGCTTGGCCAGTGTCCTGGGTCTTTCTAGATGAGGATGAATCTGCCCAGGTGATCCTTTCCCACAGATAAACTAGGCAAACACCACAGGTTAAAGAGGTGAGTGTCCCCGGCATGATCTGGTTTGGGTCCAAATGCAACGCAGTTCCCTGCCAGTTCTTCACTTCATAGAACAGCATATGGAGATATACTCAGGAATGTTTTTTCTTGAAAAAGTTTTCTTCAGCTTTGAGGTAAGTGTACATGCATGTGCATCTATTTTTGTAAAGGTGTTACTGGGACAAGGAGGGAATTACAGTTAATAGCACCAGATGTCCTACAGCTTTTTGTCAAAGACAAAAACCCTGCAGAGCTCAGTTGCTCACTATGGGCTAAAAAAAAAAAAAATAAAAAAAAATCAATCTGCTTATGAGAAAAATAATGCACATTATTTCACTGCTCAGTCTAACACCAGACCTATAATTACTGGATTCTCAACTATCTTCCACATTCCCCTTGAGCAATGAATTACAAGTTTTCAGCATATTGGATACTAATACTGTGGCATGATTAGATTACCATTTCCACAGGTTGCCAATTCAGAATAGCTCATCTAAGTATGAATAGATTCATTTACTTGAAAAGAATTTTCTTTACCTTTCAGACTAATCATCTGTGTCTAACACAGGATAAAAAGAACACAAATTATTTTCAGGCTAGCTTCTTTTAGAAAATAAAATGACCTGCCTAGTTTTTACATCCCAGTGTTTGAAGGCATGCAGATGTGGGGGTTTTGCCTGGTTGCTCAGAGGAAAGCTGTTTGCAGAATGCAGATACAGACCTGTTTTCTGTGGTAGATGGAATCCATTAGTCACTAAGGAGGCTACAGCATAATGGAAAGTAGCCATTTTGTATTCATTTTAGTGCATAGCCTTGGAGGGAAGAAACACACAAATCCATGTAATTTTTGATGTGCGACTGAATAGAATACAAAGACTATAAATATTTTATTAGTTGGTTATGGGTTAAAAAGGTATTTTGTACGGAGTAGATAATTCCCGTTGGAATTCATGAAAACATAATAGCATTTAGCTTGAAATAAGAACGAGCATTTGAGGATATTTGTCATTTGTAGACTATTTGTTAAGTAAGCATTCAACTGTATGTTCAGGAATTCTCAGATCACCAGTATGCCAGGAACTCCTGTTCCAGTGCCACCAAGCAGCTGCAACCCAGCCCAAGGGGCAGCACCTATCACAGCTCTCTTGTGCTGCCAGAACTGCAGGTGAAACAGGCAGATGAGTCCACTCTACTGTCCATCCAAATAAACAGGTAATGGATCACATGCAACAGGCTTGTTTTTTTGTGGAAGCTGACACACGCAGCTTCACTGACTCACCAGCTCCACCTCACCCACTGTTGACGGGACCCTGCTTTTGCTAAAATGCATCCACATCCTTGCCCTACCCCATGGCATAAAGCACACAGACACACATGTTGCTTTCCCAGCTGTTCACATCTTACAGAAGTTTTTTGGTGGATGCAAAATGCCAGAGAAATCAGTGAAAACTCATAGGAACTTCCACCAGTGAGAAGCCTTTGTGGACCATCCTTTGTGTTTGCAAATTAAATTCCTGCCACACCTCTGTGGCCTGCTTGGCACTCTTCTTGCCTGTGTTTTAACTCTCTGGTTTATGATTTTATTATTCTATTTATTATTATTCTAATATGGTCTCCAGACCATCTGCAAACCACTACTGCCTTATGATATTTCTCTGCAGTGTTTACATTAAAAATCTTGTTAAAAAGGCAAATCTAAACAACTTCAGAGATGCTTAAGGAGAATCACAGATTTCTTCTTGACATGCATCATTATGTAGTTAAAGAACATTCCATGAAACACAAGGATATTTATTATTCAACAGATTACACTCTGTTACAGCTTAAGCTAGTCTGGCAATAAAAGGGCAGCAGTATTTAATTAATGACGGTTTTCAAATTACATCCAGAGAAAGAATAGCTGCCTTTTCAGGGGTTTTTTTTAGCCATATGTGGCCATGTGAGCACTGCTCACTGAAATACTACTCCCTTCTCCCTTGGTCACACATAGACACACACATTGTTCTCCTGACTTTGTCCTGACTGTTCCTGGACAGTTTTCCATTCTAACAAGCATCTAGGCAAACAAAAACATGCATCCTGTAGGAAAAAGAAGCCCTTTACCTTGGGGTGTCCAGATCTCTCTCTGTCTATAGGACAAACACTCACTGTATTTTCTACCGTGGCCTCTCTCCAAGCTCTCCTTCCCTAGCCCATCCTGGCACTGCAGCCTTGCAGATGCTCTTTCTGAGCCTCACTGCCCTCCCCAAACAGGTATGATTACAGCTGAATTCCTCTTTTCCTACAGATTCCCAGGACACCATATTGTTGCTTTGGAGTCCAATGCATTGTTTGATCATTGGCCTCTTGTGCACCTGCTGTTTTGCTTTCTATAACAACACAGTAAATATCACTCTCTTTGTCCAGAAGGGTAAAGTCCCTGTCTAAGTGCCTACTCACTGCACAGAGTATGCACAAAAAGCCCGAAGTTTTCCAACATGCTGTTTATGTCCTGTTGATACTGCAGTACTCTCTGTCTGAACATCCCAGTTATGACTTGGCTTCTGCGTGCTGAGCAGTTTCAGTCTGAATAATTTCAGTCTCTTGCTGCAAAAGGAAATCCAAAACAAATACAAAGCACACTCACACTCCACTTAGCAAATATATCCAGAAAACAAAAAGAGGAAAAATCTAGGAGAACCTACATAAATGGCTATAAATACCTGGAAACCACAGGCACTCTGTCAAGTACTTGTCCCACCCTCCTTATAAGAGCTATATTTGAAGGAGATGAACTACCCTTTGGCAATGTCTGCCTCCCTCCCTTTCCTGAACATCAGGCCCAGATGACTAATTTTGGATGGCCAATTAGGCAAGAGGAATCCCAATGCTAAACAACTTCAGCATGTTGCTGCACAAAGTTGGCCCTGTTTATATTTAGTCTCTTTTCTCCATTTTTGTGGAGCTCTGAGATGCAAATCAGGAGACAAAAAGATACTATTTTACCCTCAGAGTTTATCTGTCTCAGATGCCCTGCTTGTCTACACATAGAAGAGCTCCTCTTTGCTGTTTGTGTAGTGCTGTGCAGTGGAAATCAGCAGTTTGTAGACAGATCAGGAGAACAAATGCTTGTTTCTTTTCTCTCTGATTTCCTCCAAGTTCACAACAGATATTAACCTTATGGAATCACTGTAGCACGTTGTGAATTATGTATGAAATGCAATTTCCCTTTCTGCTGTGGATATGTTCAACTGCTGTTTGCAGCACTCATCATCAGAGGGCTTGCAGTGTTCTCAGAGACACAGCTAGGGCAACTGAACTCACCAGAAGGAAACCATCAATACTGAATTGAAATAAAATTCTTTTTCATTCCTTAAAATCCACATTCTTAAAAGCAATCAACTCCTATCCCACCTTTTAACACAGTTTAAAACCTTTTCATAGAATCATGGAATTGTTAAGGTTAAAAAAGACCTCTGAGATCATCACTTCCAACCATTAACCCAGCACTGCCAAGTCCATCACTAAATCATATACCCAAATGCCACATCCATGTCTTCTGAACACTTCCAGGGATGGTGATTCCATAACTTCCTTGGGCAGCTTATTCCAATGCCTGACTACTCCTTAAGCAGAGAAATTTTTCCTAATGTCTAATATAAACCTCCCCTGGCACAGCTTGTGGTTACCTCCTCTTGTCCTTCTCCTTATTACCTGGGAGATAAGCCTCATTAAAACCTCCTTGCAGGCACTTGTGGAGAGCAATGAGGTATCCCCTGAGCCTCTTTTCTCCCAGGCTAGGCAACCCCAGCTCCCTCAGCTGCTCTTCACAAGAGTTGTGCTCTAAATGTAGGTTTTATTCACCCAACATGACCTTATAGAGAAGTGCAGTGTTAAGTAACAGAATGACAAAGAATAGAATAGAATAGAATAGAATAGAATAGAATAGAATAGAATAGAATATTTTGATTGGAAAGGTCCTACAACAATCATCTAGTCCAAATGCCTTACCACTTCAGGATTGAGAAGAAGTTAAAGCAAATTATTAAGGGCACTGACCAAATGCTTCTTAAATGCTGACAGGGATAGGGCATCAACCATCTACCTAGCATGCCTGCTAAAAAACCAAACCTCAGTCAAAGGAGATCCAAAAGCATGGGCAGATGCCTCACTAGCAAGCCTTGAGTCAAGAAGTCAGCAACGATTGTAGCCTACCTATTATTTTTTTCCAGCAACTCTTGCTTCGGTAAAAGTCTTAGATTACATCAAAGGAGTGATCTCAGATAAGAGGTCCCCTACAGACAAAATCTTTCATGGGTAGTATGGCTTGTGCTGTTTCCCTGGTCATCATGTTTCTTGTGCCCTCCAGTTTGATCACCAGAGATCGTCTGTGAGGTTTATGCATGTGACTATTCTCAGAGACTAAGGCAAATCAGAAAGAATCAGCTGATTTCTCAGTGGGAACACATATTTAAAAAAAATCTAATCAGAATATTTCTCTCTACTTGGGTTATTAAGAAGGTGGAACAGAAGCACATTTCTACAGCAGTAATAATTTTTTCTTCCTTTTGTTACATCCACTTTTAAACTGTGTAATCAGTGTTTCTTCTCCCTCATCCTACTTTTGTTATCATCCTAGGAAAAAAATGCCAGTGTAACAATGCAAAATATATGGAACCACTTATTAACAGCATACAAAAGCTACTGAAGAGAGCTGAATTACCAAAGCTATTGTAAGGAAATTTCAGCCAGGTGTTTTCTTTCTCTCCTCTCATTAACAATGTCCAGTGTGTACACCAGGAATGCAGGCTTTGGTCCTGGATGCATAATGGGGTAGGAGTCCAGCAGGAGCCCCTGGCAACATGGGAACAGAATCTAGTCCCACTGATGCTTTTCTGACACTGAAAATGTTTTGGGGGAAGCATCTACACTCCTGCTTGAGCTAGTGACATAAGCAGAAGCAGAAAATGCACGCAAGCCACCTTTAACTGATGAGCGCATGAGTAAATCAGGAGAGCACTCGAGTACAGCAAGGAGGTTTGCGTCAATGCTTCATTCTGCTGATGCAAGGGCTGTCCTGTAAATTGCACCCAAAAGCAAGCAGAGTTGGCTTGGAATGTTTACTTCTGAAAATTAATCATAAAATGGATTATTAAAATGCACCAAATCCTGAGTTCCTTGTGGGCATGTGTAATTTGTAATCGTGGAAACTGCAGGAGCCTTCTTTTTTCCTGCTCTCAAGTAATTAAGAGTGAAACTGTTCAGCCATTCGCATGCAATGAATTCACTCTTCCTTCACTTACACTGCTATGTCCTGTTACACATTACACATCCAAGGATTACATATTTTATACACTTTTGATCTTGTGGTGGAAATATATTTTACAAGCCAGCCAAACTTCTCTTAACCACGTATACATCTGCTGTCTCCCTGAAGCTTGCTGACAGTTAATTCCCTTCACATCTCCTGTAGCTGCACAAGAGGTACTGTTCTTAGTGCCCTTGCAAGGTTACAGCCAGATCCTACCCCACATGACTAAATCAAAGCATTCCAAAAAACCAAAGGGACAGTCAAGTCTCTGGAATTTCAAAGCAAACATTTTCTGTATGTCTGGTGCTTCAACTCCTGCCAAGTCATTTCTCCTAGTAATCATGTGTTGTGTTTAGAACACCAGCCCAGCTTCTGACTCCCTTTTCACTGACAGAGCAGAGGCTTTGATTCTGGCCTGACACACACCTGGATAAATCCACCAAGGTCAACAGAACTACACAGGTATAAATTGAAAAGAAATGGATCCAGATATCTGACTGTGTACACATATACTGTGTAGTAACAACACACCATGATTTTTCCAGCACATTCATAATCCCACTGAGAAGCCATGAGCAAGAGTTTTTCTGGGACTGAGGGGGCGGGGGGTCATTGTGGCAGGATACTAAGCAGCTTGTGATGCACTGTTGGTCCCTCTGAGGACCACTCAATGCTGCCCTGTATGTAGGATGATCTCCTATGGGACCGCGTGACACTGCAAGGCAGAGCTGCCAGCTTTGTGCCACTCCACAGGCTCAAGGCCGTGTGGCTGCCATCAGAAGGTCAGATCTCTTCACTGAAAGGGTTAAACTAGCAGGTCCAGACCCAACACTGGGCTTCACTCCCCATAATACCTAAGGACAGGTATCATTTCCCTGCCTAGCTCCTACAAGAAAGAGCAGCTCTCCCTCTCTCTCACTCTCACACATGCTGGTCCCTCACACTATTTTCCTTCTGTCTTTACTCATTCATTCTCACTCTAAGTTTCTTTAAACTGCAATTGGTTAATGTTCCCAGGTCTGAGGGAACATCTTGTCTGGGTGAATATCTCTCCTGTTTGATGAAACAAAGAGTAGCTAAATTACCAAAGAACTGAGTAAAGATACGGTTCTTTCATTATAGCAGAACCCCCTTTTACCAGCAACTGTACTTAAGGACAATACACAATACATATGCTTAACACAATACATATGCTGACATAATCGTGCTTCTGTATTTTATTTCCTGCCAAATAAGGTGCTGTATTTCCAAATATTGTGATCCCTCTCTGTGTCTCATTGGAACTTTGGACCTCAGCCTATGCACTTGCTACCCTCCACCTCCGAGATCCCAAATGTGTAGGCACCATTTGAACTAATTTCCCCCAAATTTCATTTTTTTACACTCCATGTACATATGGCTCTTATTCACATGCAAAAGCCCTGTGCCTAACAACACACAGACAATCCTGCAGTAAATGTCAAGAGGACTGCTTCGTTCCTTAACGTTTCCAGTGTCCTCTCTCTGCCTTGAGCAATGTTCCACAATCTAATTTGCTTTAAAGAATAGCCCTCAAAATACTTTTCAGGAACTTGGTTAATCTGGTATTACTCATGCTTCTAATATTACAAGGAAGACCTTGAATGACATTTAGCTAACAGGCAGTGTGTAGCTATGGACATAATTATTTCTGAGGTAAAGACCTTGAGCTGAACATACATATGGTTTGCATTTGTTTTTTAAGAGAAGCTCCTAATGAAGCACATTCCCTATCCCACAAGGCATAATAGTCTGCAAAAATGGTGGAGATGAAGTCTTACCATTAATAATTAAATTTTTGTTGCTACCACAGTGGCAATCATTAGGCAATTACCTTCTGTCTTTGGAGCTATTTGTTCAGATAGGTTTGTAAATAGATCCTTGCTTTTGTGAGTCTGATACACTAAAAAAAAAAAAAAA
>VWYP01022830.1:152414-181997 GCA_013400435.1 Pycnonotus jocosus
AAAAAAAAAGAAAAGCAATGTATCTTCTGTTCCAGAAGATGTCAAGGACTTCTTCAAATATAATGGCTTCTGCCCTAAGCAACATTTTGTCTGGATTTTGTTCACGGTCTTCAATGTATTTATCAACAAGCAGAAAGAAATATCCATTACTTCTACTACTTTCAAAATTAATAAGAGGATTTCTGAGGAAGTAAATAAACTCTGAATTGATAGAAGGCCCCACTGTCAAAAACATGAAGCTACCTGGGACCTCTTCTGTTCTTAATGAATTGTAGTCAGTGAGTCTTGCTCAGGGTGTATGTCCTAAGCACCACCTGCACAGCTCAGTGTTGTGACCTCATGCACAAGTGACCCAGACAAGGCAGGCAGAGCTCAGGCACAGGTGTTTTTGGGATATTCCTCATACTGTCACCAAAGGGGAAACTATGGATGGGTTTAGTGACTGCTGCTGGTCATATGCCCTCAACAAAGGCAGCTGTGGAGCTGCTGATGCTGCGTCTTCCTTCAGTGGAAACATCCCTAGAAAGTTGTTTCCCAGGATCCCAGGCAAGCCAGGGCTCACCAGTTTCTGTGCAAATGCTTGGAGGACATGCAGTTTAGACCCTGACCCTGTCTCAACACCCTCCTGCCATACCCATACCAAAACCCAGCTGTGAGTGCATCAGTGAAACTGCATTAAGAAGAAGCTTGGTTTAAAACTGTTTGTAACCAATAATGAACATAGTCACGCCTCCTATGAGGTATGAGGAGGTCACACACCTCTTTTATTATTCACAAAGCCTGGGAAAAGATTTTTGGTATTTTTTGTTATGTGCAGTATCATTCTATAACACCTCTTATGGAACTAGGTCAGATTTTAGTACTTGTCAAGAAACTCACTTCAACTGTATCTTAGCATATTCAGTGTTGATGGTTTGTGGCTGAGCAATTTTCATCACACCTGACTCTTACTGTTTATTTGTTAGTGGAAACTTTTGTAAAGCAGCTGCAAAAACAACATCAGTATCTGAGAAATGAAAAGTTCTCTTTGAACTTCCCATGAAAAATACCTGTAAAGAGTGAAGGATACTATTCAAAGAGACTTTACATTACTTTTCAGACAAAAATTATATGGGGAGAGTTGGGGTTACAAGTCCTATTGCCAGGGGAGAATGAAAAAATTTGAATGCTGTAGCACTTATTCCTAAACCAAACATTATACAGGGTGGAATTCAACGGCAAAGTTAAATATAAAATAAATCCAACAGGATTACAGAAGGGCACGGTAACCCTGTCCCTGCAGTGACCCATGTAATAGCTCTGTGCTGGTGCTTGTGATGACATGTCAGCAATCCCACGTTAAATGTACTTTGAAGGCACATTAGCTTCTCCTCTTTGTGCATCTGGAGGTTTTCTTCTCTTCTTTATTTCGGTGTCTCCTACCCTCTTCCCCTTACCTCACATTCCCTGAGAACAGCATTACGTTGTCAGGTTGTTCTCTCCTGACCTTCCTCCTCAGCTGACTGCTGCAACGAGGAGAGTATTTTGAGATATCAGCTCCTCTTCTGTTTTTAGCAGAAATTCCTTCACAGCAGCCTGTTTGAAATAGCTGCTGTGGGGGAGGGATTTTGCAGCCATGTTTGCTTTAATGCTGGCAAACAGCTGACACTGCCTTCCTGAGACACGGAGGTAGGAGAGACACAGTCCTAGGGTGGAGATGAGTAAGGGCACAAGGAGCAGGTCTGTGTGCCAGGTAAATACTGTCTGGGGTGAGGAGAATCAAAGTTCTCTGAAAATCTGAATGAGAAAACCACAGGTTTCTTATTTTGAGTCCACAATTAAAACCTCCAAGTTTCAAGGCTGGCAAAGGTGAGGACAATTTTTCCATGAGAAACATAGCAGATGAAGCCTGTTTCCCCCTGGATTACGTCTTTCTCACTTCAGCCCCTTCTCTCTCCATAATCTCCACCTTCCCTGTTGTTTCACCTCTTTTCAGCTTCTCCAGGTTTCTCACAGTCCACAGGAAGTGTGGCTAATTACATAATTAGGATGAAGGAGCTTTATTAAAATCTATCAGCTCCTGCTATGTGCAAATAATAAAAAAGGTACCTGTCTCTTGCACATATAGCTACTTTCTCCATGCATGCACTTTTCATTTACACAAAACTTTTTCAACACCTGCTTTTGTTTTTCTTGCTGAAAATTAAATTTTAATAACAAAGTTATTCCTTGCACCTCTTACACTATTCCCTTTCACAATGTGGTAACATCTGTGATGGGAAAATGGCCACAGCTGTGGAGAAAGCAATAATAGAAATTATCCATTATTCCTCATAGTCTCATTTGTATTGCCAAACTTCACATTTTATTAGGAAGTTCTCAAAGCTTTGGTCCTTGAATTAAATTAATATTCCTGTAATAAATCAATTGCAACTGAACTGTTTGAAAATCAAAATATAAATAGAGAGAAACTCCTTTTCAATACCTCATTATTGTTACCCTAGATTTGGAGTTGATACTGAATACAAATGACAGTGAATAGTTTGGGATATTTTAGACTGGAGAAAACCTGGTAACTGATGAACACAAGTTATAATCTATCCTTCCAGAAGTCATGTATATGATCCCAGATTTTCTGGGGGCCTCTCCTGTGCAGGGAGAAATTCCTCTTTTTTGCCTTTTTTTCCCCTCTTTCTCTTAATATTTTAAAATCTGAGCCTTCCAAACTGCATCTCTGCTCTAATGTATTGAAATAAACCAGAACACTTAATGGGGGAAAAATAAACCTTATATTCCATTTTAATAATTCAAAAGAGAAAAGATCTCACACTGTGGTACTATTTTGAATTCCGTGTCAGGTATCACAGAAACAAAACACATAAAAGCAAGGTTAAATGAAAAATGAGCATCCTCATAGTCATGAACAATTCACTTAATATTTCAGAAAAGGGAAGTTTTCAAGCCCTCACACTACCAAGCAGGGGCCTGTACCACCTTGGTATTACAGCTTCTCTTTTTTTAGGTCTGGAAAGCATAAAAGAGGAGTAATATTACTTTTGGGAGACTCTGTCTAGCATAGTTCGTGTGGGAGTTTTCTGAAAGTTTGCCCTGATAAATGATTTACCGGGACAATAAAAAGATCAAGAAAGCGCTGAGCTGTCCTCCCAAGACAAATTACTTTCTTCACCCACTCGTTGAAATCCTTTGAAAACTTACTGTAATGATTAATTTTCCAGAATTCTAAAAACTGTTAAGTCCAGGGTCTATGACTATCTCATGTCTCTCCTGGGATAAAGACACATCATGGTCTTGAACTGAACCCTGCCTGGTGCATCCACATGTTTACTCTGGGTATCCCTTTGTTTTGCTTGCTACCTGAATTTTCCTACAGTCATTGGGGTTTTGATATTTTATAATTCTGCGTGTTCACTACTAAACAAAACACAAGAGAGTGTCTTGTTCTCCTTCTTTATGTTTGTTTCATCAAAATTATTTGTTTCAGTCGCAGTAAAGACGAAACCAGACTCACAGGGAGGAAAGAAGAGGCAAGTGGGAAGATGCCAATAAAGGCAGAGAAGGCAGAAAATGGAGATAGAAAGAAAAGTTTACACATGCTCAAGGGGCTCCACTGCTTTTCTGTGATACTGGTGCCTCACTGGATCCAAGAGGACTTTTGCAATACACATAATAAAGAAACGGTGGTAGGAGACACATAGAGAAGAACAATTAAGGACAACAATGAGAAAAAAATTTACAGGAATAATCGCATCTTGTTAGAGGCATGATAATAAACAATGATATGTATTTCTGGTGATAATGATCTTGCAGTTCACTCTCTCCACCTATTTCAACTCCCTCCACAGTGCCACTACTGTCTAATATGACATATTTATGCAAAAGATGAGTTAGAAAATTAGATTCCATTATAAAACCATCAGGTGTAATAAAGAAAGCTATGGAAAATAACCTGTTATGCTTCTGCACCTGTCATTTCCAACAGTTTCCAACACCCACCCGTAAACATTTGACAAGCATTACTAAGTCTCATATTCTCTTGATTTTACTGAAGGAGAAACTGAGGCAAAGAAAAGCTTGTATACCAAACATCTGGGCTAGGCACTGGGCCAGCCTGCAGTTGCATTCTTTAACTGTTTCTCATGCTTCTATACAGAGTATTATTAATTACTGGCAATTTGTAGTAGGCAAACCCATATGAAGGTGTTATTAGCAGCGTGTGAACACAGGGAGAAGAGCTCCCCAGAGGAGCTCCCAAACACTCACAGTTTTAATAGCCATTAGAAACTCACATTGGGAACAAAGATCTTTTAAAACATTGCTCCCATACTAATCCTGATGACGGCAGATAATTAGTCAGCAAACCCAGGCTCAGGGACTGCTTACTGAGCAAGGAAAACCTCACATCCACAGCGTGGCTGTGACTGCAGGCTGGAGTGCCTCGCAGTGCTTGCAAAAGCAACTACAAAAATATTTTCAAGACCTTTAGCAGACTCGTGCAGGACAGCTTATCCACCTACCACCACTGGGCTGATCAACTCACAAAACCAGGGAGGAGGAAAGGTGCTGGTGATGCAGACACTGCCAGGGGGGCACTCAAGGGTCAGGCTTTCATCCCCTCTTTAGCAGTAATTTGGTATGTAAGGGCTGCATGAGCCTTTGAAGCTCAGTGCTGCTGTTTTTAAAGGCTCCCATCAACCAGCCCACAGTGTAACTGAAGCAGAAACAGCAGTGTAATAGCAGACACAGTGTTCTTTTTGCGGAGTCTGCAGTTCTCTGACATGTCTGCTTGACTCTCATGGCAGACAAACTTCCCGTCAGGAACCAGTTAACAGAGAAAGCAGGGAGCAGCACTGACAAGCAACAGCTTTGGAGGAAGGCAGTAATGTATTTAAAAAGGAAAAACCACCATGAAGAAGGCCACAAAAAAGCCACACTATTTATTTTTCTGGGAGGTGAGCAGGAAAAGTTTCAAAGCACGGCTGTTACACTATTTTGGCACAAAAAGTACTTTTCCAAATTCAAATCTTCCATCGGGCTGGCTTGGAAAATGGCATGGAGTTTATAACCGTGGCTTGTTTCTTTCAGCTTTGCCTCATCTTCCAGGTTAAAGTCGCAGCTGGGAGTGTATCTGGGAGAAGGGAGGAGCAAGTAAGAACCAGAGTATTCCCAGTGCATTTCCACTGGCTGGCCCTGGGATCTGCAGGTAGTAAACACAAGAACTTTCCATAAAAGGACCTTGCTTGGCAGGATACCGAGGGGGAAAAAAAAGGGACTATTGCTGAGATGGGGAGCAAAAAGAAGTTATTTGCTGGCAGAGGAGAAAGGAACGAAGGATGCTGAAAGGGTACTGGGCAGCTGCTTTTCCGGCTGCTATGGGAGCCAAGGGAAGAGCCTTTGATCTGCTGAGCAGGCCTGGGCTTGCTGCCAGGACCTACATCCTTTCTCCAGCACTGACAGCAGGCTTCCTTGCTAGCTCCTCTCTGATTGCCGAGTCAAAAAACAAGTGACGTAACCCAGAGAGGGACCTCACTGAGATGCTTCTATTATCACTGGCTCTGCAGAAAACATATGCTACAGATGCCTCAATCTGAAATTATCTTCTTGTCCAAGGCAGAACAAAAAGGAGAAAAAACTCATGAGGTCCTCTGGATTACATCTTGCAAAGCCTCATAAACCCCCATCTGGCATACTGGGGGATTAAGCAAACCCATTGGTTCTACAGGGGAACTACCATGCCTGCATAGCACCTTGGCCAAGCAAGCCCTCCTCCAAATGTTTATGTGCTATTATTACCTCTTGTGACTGGGAGATTTAAATAGGAATACAGATTCCAGACCTAGTATAGCTTCTAGACCACTACCTCAAATAATGTCATCAAGATGGCATTTACTAAAGAATGAGCTGTTTCAAAGTAATTGCCAACAATGATTAGTTTAGAGTGATGTGGAGATCAGCCTGCTTGATACGTGCTGTTGCCCAAGAAAGGGGAACATGAGGGCAGCTGTGCTCCTCAGCACTCAGACCAAAACAACCAGAATATAGAGAATTTCCTCCAGCACCAGCACATCTTTAGTCCTTGCTGGTGTAACATGCTATTGCCATCACTGTGGGCAAATTCTGCTTGAACACGACCCATGCTTACATCTTGCCCCAGAACCAGCCAGAATGTGAAGGTCTCATCACTTGAAGCACAGAAACATGCTACATTCTATGAAGCAGAATCGTATGCTTTTGCATGACATAACCAAAAATTGATTTTACCTTCTTTGTAGCACAACAGCTTTTGCACAGTTGTCTCCTCTTACTTTTGATGCACACCATCACTACTGAGAGTACAGACTTGCAAGACACTGGAAGTACTGACTCAGGAGCTTGGATGGTGCCATAAAATCAATGCAATCAAGCACTTCTGTTGTCTCAATAATGCTTCCATCTTGCTATCAGGTCCTTGTTGCTTTGTGCTAACATTACTTGCATGGCAGTGGCAGCTTCTCTCAGACAGGGTCCCCTGCAGGACCTGGTCTCCCCTAAGCTTTCTTTTCTCAAGGCCAAACAAACCCAGTTCTTTCTTCATATGGCAGACTTCCAAGTCCTTTGATCATCCTTGTTTCCCTCCTCTGGATGCTTTCCAGCCTGTTTGCATGTTTTAACTCCATGGAAGGTTCCACTACTGCCCTCCCTTTCCACCTGCCCCACCTGCCACCTGAGCTTGGAGTGAGCTGAAGTTTGCTCTTCTAAAGTCTAAAACCTTTGGTTTAGTACTAACCTTCAGCATGCTCAGCCAAATCCCAAACTCCCCAATACTGCGATCACTACAGCCAAAGCTATCACTGGCCAAGATATTTCAAAGCAGGTTTTCTTGGTTTGTGAATCCAGCAGTGCCTCATTCCTGCTTGGCACATCTCTAATGTTTGTATGAGGAAGTAGTCCTCCTAGGCACCCCAGGAACTTGATGGATCACTGTGAGCTGCTGCGCTGTTCCTGCAACAAATGTCTGGACAGCTGAAGTCACCCACATGAACCAGGTCCTGTTAACCTTCCAGAGCTTGCTGAAGAGACCCAAATATGGCTTTGTTGGTCTTATTGTCTTGGTTGGGAGGTCAGTAGAAGTTGCCTACTGAAATAGCCCCCTTGAAGATGACTTCTCTGATCTTGACCCAGGGCATTCTGTAAGGCTTCCACAGTTGCTGTGGTTGACATATATGCACCAGAAGTTCCCCTTGACAAAGAGTGAGACTCCTCCAGTTTTGTCCTGACTGTCTTTTTGAAACAGCCTGTTTCCATTCATCACAATCCTCCAGTCATGCGAGTTGTCCCACCATTTTTCAATTATCCCTACGAATAACTCTGCTCTTGATGAAAACCTTAGTCCCTGATGCCACTTGGGGCGCCAGTTTCAATCTAGGATGCTGTCTGCTGCTCTTCGTGTGGACAGAACCAGCAAGAACTTTCTGCTTTTTTCTCCTCCCAGCTGCTAAGTTTTACTGACCCTTTCAGACATTGAGAAGACATTTTAAATATATTTATGAAGTTGGATGTATTGAGAAAGGAACAAATGACAGAATATCAGCAATGAATTTTGAAATCACTGGCTGAATTTTGCCTTCTAACACACATAATCAATATTTATAGAGGGTTTTTTGAATCTGTGTACCTGAAACACATTTTTTTCACTCCTGAGTCTCAATTATGTACAATTACTTACTATTTTTGATATCTTTTGCAATTCCTCTGTAGATTTTTATTTAATTTTAAAAAAATTGATTTGCATCATTGCTTCTTGAACCCATAGAGTAAAAAACCCGCATCAATATAGTTTTGTGCATATCATAAAAACAACAGATTTTCTTCCCTAGCCTTCTGCAATAGAATTTCAGCATTTTTGGCACACTTATATCAAACCCACACTTTAAAATAAAATGTCTGTCAAATAGAAAAGAACAACACTGATCAGGAAAGAAATTATATTATCCATCTTTCAACTGCACTTTGCAAAAGTTGCAGTTTCCTAAAAAGGACAACTTTGAAAAAGTAGTTGACAGTTTAATTTTTAAGAGAACTGAATGATGAGGTTTTCTGCTATGTTAATACTTGAAGCTTTATTTTTAATTTGTCATCAGTAGTAAACACAGGAGTGCAGAGGTGTCAGTAGCTGGGTCTACAAGAACTTAACACGACTAGAGATAATGCTGAACAACTGCAAACACACTGCAGCAAGGCCCTCCTCACTTTCTGCCCACAGCTGCATAGAGGGTTAGGATTTCTAACCCAAAATTTGTTGTGATTGATTCGTTGTGATCATTCTAACAAATTCAGCTGAAGGATTTATTAGAATTATCACATGGCAAGGTATTAAAAAGCTGCAATTTGGCCCCAAGAGGCGACACAAAAAATCATTTTGTGATTACAGATTTTGCCAGCCATTGGCTTTTTGAAGGTGAAGGCACACGATGACTTGTTTTCTCTTATGGTTGGGAAGCAGGTGTCCATGTCCTCCAACAGCCCTTGTCACTCACCCTCTTGATGCTGTGTCAGCAAGAACCATTTGAATCTTCCTTCTGGAGCTCAGGGCCAAACAGCCCAAATTTGAAGATTCAGGAGGAAGATCTAATGTTCTAGTAGATCTAGTAGATCTAATGTTCTAGTTCTTCATCTAGTAGCTCTTCTTTCTATCCTGTTCCTATGCCTGAGGCTCTGGCAAATGACTCATTCACTTAAAGGGTATCACATACTTAGAGAGCTTTCTAAATTGGTACCATCCAGATCCTACTTAGCAAAGCAGGCTCCTGGGACATAGAGCTGGGACTTAGACTGCTTGGAAACCAGCTCAGGCTATATGATTTTGCAATCTGGTGGTAATAAAAACCAGCAGTATACCTCCTAGGCCTCTTCTTCAGCCTGTTGACAGTTCTATGTGTTTAGTATGTAACTGGCATCAGACAAAGGGAGGAAAGCCTATAGAGTCAGAAACAGAAAACACTCACTAAACCAGATGCATTGCAGCTATCATAATTTCCACTTACTTTTGCACATCTTTAATAATTGCCAATCTGAAATGGGACTGGCTGACAGGCTGCAGTATATAACAAATATGTTAATGATTATATATGTCCCTAGCTTCCTTCCCCAAATGTATACATCTGAAAAGCCTCGTGCTTTGCAGCCTCACCCAAACATCTGCAATCATTTATGGACTAAAACAGCTTGCCATCTCAGCCTAGGTTTTTCAATGCACACTACAACTGATGTCATTTTGGTATTTTGTATTTTCAAAAGAAACAAATATGTTTCCAGGCAAACCACATCACAGAACATGCCATGGTTATCAGTTCAAAGAGCCTCACTGACTCAGCAGCTAGTGCTGTGTTTCATCTAATCTTCCTGAGGTCAGGCAGGGAAATGTTAGCCCAGGAAGACACATCTGTGTGTATACAAACAGCTTCAGTCTTCAGTTGTTCTCTCCTGGACTGCCCCCTGAAATAATCCTCTGCAAAGCACAAGAGCTGTCAAGTACAGGCTTGGCCAAGGGTAGACTTTCATATGAAATACATTCTGGAGTGGGTGTGTCTTGTGTGCCATTTTAGGGATGAAGGAAAACAGACTGATGGAAATGGAGATTGTTACTGCCATCACAGTGCCATCACATTACTATAAAGAGGTCCCTTAAACTTATATACAAAAGTGTGTTCTGCTTACATTTTGTCTTTTCTGTAGCCAACACCAGAATTAGGGTGAGAAATATACTCTCAAAAGATCTCAGAAAGTGGAAATAAGACAGGATTCAGGATGGACCACTTAAACGTTTGATTCTCCAATTTAGCAAAAGAAGCTAGACATAGTTTGGGATCCCAAAGGACTCATCATGGATCCAGGCTCCAGTGAGTAACAGTGATTAATTAGACTGGACACAGCAGAGGCAAAACAGAACTGGCTCTGGAGCTGCTCCTGACCAATCTGAACATGGTTTGAATTTTAACCTCATGCACATCTCGGGCTGAGGCCTATGAAACTTTCCTGATGCAAATTCAGCTGCATAAATGAAATTAAGTTGCTGTAGTAAAGGGGATGAGTGGATGCTCAGCATCGGCATTGAATAAACACTTTGATGACTTTGAGGACAGGCTAACAGTGATAAAATTCCATCAAGTTCTGAAGGCATCCAGTAAATTTTCTAAAGAAATATCTTTTACTGAAATGAGAGAAATAAACTGTTCAGGGAATTCAAAGGAGTGATGAGTTTTTTAATATGTAAATCCTTTGGATTTATCTTGGTTAAGGGCTTTGAACATAACTGAGATAAGGAAAATACACTACAGCAGAAATGCAGATGTATTTCAGATGAGGTAGAAGGGCTTCAATTTCAGACGACCACAAACATCAAATGAAGAGTCTTAATACCTTGATGTAACAACTTCAGATAGAAATGAAGGAAACATAAAAGACCTCTGTAAGAGCAATTCAGAGTTTTACTCTTGGAAAACAGTCTCTGTGTTGTCACTGGGACTACCATCCATTGCTTCTCTTCCCTGTTTGAGGTCTGACATATGGACACACACACTGATGTGACAAAAAAGTTTTTATGTCCCCATGAAAGGGCTCCAAAGGGTGAGTGTTCTTTAAAGTAGGCATTCAAAAGCACAGCTATCTAAAAATGTGTTATTGAAGGAGAGCTATATGAGCTTTACAAGCCATATTTTCCTAAGGGCAAACTGATCTTTATTTTCCTTGTTCTCACTGTTGAAGATTTCTTTTCACAGACTCAGATCCTGAAATGTCCTAGTGAGAAATGACTCTTCATGTTACAAATGCCTCCTCTTCTGTCCCTGCAACCTGCCTGGCAGAGCCTTTTGAGCTTTAAGGTAATATCACAGTCATTAGTTTTGAATGTAAGTCATGCCTGACATTTCAGATTTTAATTGTTTATAGTGCTCTTGAGTTTGCACAAATTGACAGCTCCAATGTTTGCTGTTGCACTTTTGTCTTAAGAGGTATTCACCATGGTTTTATGTTTTGGGTGATGACAACATATTGTTTCAGGTCTACAAAACAGTTTGGTTTGGATATCTGTATTTAATGGAGGACAGTTGCTACAGTCACAATCTCCTGTGCAGCTCCTACCCATTCCCCAGCAAGCCAATGTTCTCCAGGCCAAACATCAGGATTCATCATAAAAGCTGCTGTAGAAAAAAATGTTATTTCCCATCACTTCAGTGCTACAATGCTATTGCAGAAGAAACACTCACTACTCAGGAACTGTGAGCAAGTCACAGAGAAACGACACACAGACGTGTTTAAAAACCTGTAATGGGAATGTCCTCAGTGAATGGGCTGTTCACAAAGGATCACTTCAGCTTCTTCCAGAGCATGTATGTATTAAGGACAAGATTTTATGGTAGTTGTCTTCAGTGGTAGCAATTCTTCCCTTTCTTTTTTTTTTTTTAATTTATTTTTTATTTTTAAATTTAAGTCCATAATCACAGCATGTATCCAGAAAACAGCTGTATTAGCAGAGTTGGAGGAAGAAAGAAACTGAAACAGGACCAAGGATACTATATGACAATATCACTTCTGATGAAGCATGCAACCACTAAAGTCTAATTTTAGGTGTACAGAGAGCCTCTGACTTTACACTGACTATGACAGCAGCCCAGGCAGTTTTACTTTCCTAACATGAAGTTTTACAAGAACTTTTGCTTCATATTGTAGGAAGTATCAAATTTATACTGATTTATATTGATTTTTACCGACAAAATAAGGAGCAATGAATTACTTTGCAACCAAGGAATCATACCTGATTTTGCAGAGATACTTATATTTAAACAGATTTGTAAAACCAAAACTACTTGAACATCTGGTCTGCATAGAGGTTTCTGAGAATTTCACCTATCTATGTTATCAAATACCTACACAGAGTTCTCCTCCTCTGCATTCAGATTGGTGTAGTTGAGGCAAGAGTGTGACTCCAGTTCTCTCAGAGTTCTTTTTTACCTAAAGAAAAAGGTTTACTGCCTGGATAATTCATGTATGGTTCTGTTTTAATTAATCAACAATTAAACACCCACCTCTAATAACGCCCAGATCTTTTAAAAGATCTTGACAATGCAAGTCATCCACCCGGATGTATGAAGCGTCTTCTATGTTCGCCAGTGTAACAATGCCAAGATCCTCTTTTTGTGCTGGTGAGCTCTGTAAAGCTGACACACCTAAGAAGAGAATAGGCTCATCTCCATTAGATCTTACACACCTGCAATAAAGCTGTTAGGAAAAATAGTTTTGTTGCAGAATCCTTCACCTTGGCAGCATTGCAAAAGCCAGATGTATACAATTTAACATCGGGTTCAGCCGGGATTTACTTTGATATTCATCAATGAAAGGGTGATTTTTACAGAATACCCTTTTGAGAATAGAAAAGAACTTTGAAGTCTTCTGCTGAAAAGACAGGTGAGCTGATCTTTGCTCCATATTCCACAGGTGACACTCAGTGTAATGGCTGTGGAAAGTTAAGCACTGTTTCAATAACAGAAACTAAAAGCAGTCAGAGCAGAAGCATTCATTACATGCACGGAAAAAGCAGACAGTGACTCTCCACTTTAGTCCTTTGTCTTGGAAGTTCAGCAGTGAATTGGAGAAGCTTTCCACCTGCCCCAGCATTGTGTGACGTGTAATGGAATTGGGTCAGTTTGTTCACTGAAATGTTCTTCTAAAAGATACTGGCATAGATTCACCTCGGGGCTGACTCTGTGTTTTCTTTCAATCAGTTACTGCAAATTGAGCAGTTGCAAGAGCTTCTCTATGGAGAGCCCAGGGGATGCACTTTTCCTGGTCGTGGCCAGCTGAAACTTCATGAGCAGAAGGCAGCCTGACTTTCAGCAGGCATAAAATGCAGGTATAGCTGCTGAAATGGCAGCCTATTTCCAGTATGTAGATAACCCACTCATTTCTTTCCTATCTGTGTATCCAGATTTGCTTCCATGGAAGTCTAGATCTGCTGGGGAGATGGTTGCAGCCTGGTTATCTTCCACACTCAGGACTCTGAGGAACCAGGACTCTGAGGGTACATGGACTTTACCAGTCAAGACACAGGCACTCAGACTGAGTACGGGCCTGTGTGGATGGACCAGGAGAAAAGACTCCTTTAATAAACAAGTAGAAAAGGTTACTGCTTATTTCCTGCTCATCTGGCTCTTGACACTGAACTGCAAGGCTCTAGTATTGTGAAGAGATGTAAAAAAAAGTTACTGGAGGGTGAGTGGGTGTTATGCAGCAACTGCTTGGTACAAAGAAGCAGTACATTGGAATCAGCACTGAAAACTGGTGAAGAACACCAACTCTTTCAAAAATCACTACAATTAATGGTTTCACCATTTACATTTTGCGGAGTCATGTCACCTGAACATGACTTTTCGTTGGGTAGAAACCTCGCATTATTTACAAACACTGCGTCCTGAGGCACTCCTTTCTCCAGCAGAACAATAACTCCCTCTGGTGTTTGCCTGCTATTGTTACTGCCTCAGCCACAGCCCAGGGAAACCCTGCCAGAGGAAGGAAACCCTGTCAGATGATGTATGAACTATAAACATTCTTTCCTTAACCGATGGCGTTTTACACTTTGGGCAGAAAGGCCACTGCTTCCACCGGGGCGGCCCCAGGGGCACTGCAGGGAACATCACTGCATCGGGAAAAGTGGAATGCCGAACTCCGCTGCTGCCGAGGGCTCATGCTGCCAAAGACTCATTTACATGCTCCCTGCATTTATTTAATTACACGAACAGTAGGCTTATTGCAATGTGTCTGGATGCTTTATTTGATGAATGCTGGAACTTACCGATCCAGTCCCGAGAGGGTTGGGATACACATAGGGATATGTCAAATGGCTGGATGGATAGTTCAGAGTTAATGAATTGCTCTGCTCAGCTCTTGGGACAGACAATGCAGAACTGTCATTCAGCTGCAAACATATTTACAGGAATGCTGTCACAGCTTTGAGGCTCAAATCTGACCTACAAGTAAGTTACAAGCTACATCTGCAGGCAGAGGAAGCAAAACAAGATGCAAGAGAATTAAGCTCCTGCCCTTTGGGCTAGATCATATTGATCTATTGCCATAATAATGCTGATTGTAAATTTTCTTAATGTAAAATTTATGAGAAAATCTAAAGTTTTAGTCTTAAATATATATATATTGCACAATAATTTTTAAGTACACACTCAATTTTTTTTTTTTCAGATTTCAGCTGCGATCAGATGAAGAAAACAAATCGCAAGACAAGATGAAAGACACTAAATGTTTGAGTTACAAATTTTGCCGAAGAGAAGAGGCTATTTTGATGGGCTGTTTAATAGAAATTTCTTCCTGTGATCATTCAACTGGATGCTCACACCAAACAGCCCAGAGGCTTTTTATATTTGACCTAAATGTCTGGATTTTTTCTCTTTTCTTCAGTATATCACAGAACAGAAATCTGTAAGCTGATTATTGTTGCTTAATTCACTTCTGAATGCAACATCTTTGCATATTTCAGACACTGCTATATAGAGCTGAAATCAGAAAAGCTAAAAGAGCTTGAAAGCTCAATCTAAATCCCAACTGTCTGGCTCCCTGGCCAATGCCTTGTATTATACAAAGTGTGTAACCATTCTACACCTTTGATGTAAAACAACCCTCTTTTAATGTGCTGTAATCTCTTATTCCCTTTGTCTCTCAAATAATAATCCTCTTGCTCATGGTAATCCTCAAAATCACATATGCTCTTTAAAGCTTTTCTTTTGGAAAGTATTCACACCCATTTTTCTGGGCACTGGCAACTAAATATTATAGAAAACCTGATTCTTCTGACTTTGACCAAGACAATCTGAATTTTTTTATTCCACATTTACTGCTTGGCTGGAACTGGGTCAACAAAATGAGTAAACAGTTCCCAGTTGTCCAACAGGACCACAGCATGCGGACTGTTTGTTTGGCCAAGGCAGAGGCACAAGATGTTTGGGAGAGTTAACAGGAAACAAGTAAAATGACAATTTTATTTGGGTTATAAAACAGAAAATGAAGTTTAGTTGTCTGGAATGATTTAAGAACATATTCTCCTGGACTGTTAAAACAAGCAAGTAAAAGAAATATTCTCACCTCCTCAGCAGTAATAATCAAACTCCCTAGCAATGGCTCTTGGACAGTTACAAACACGCTACTGGCTACTCAAAGTTTCATTACTGCAAGGTTAAATATTTTTAGATATTGCCACCTTAAATCAGAGGTAGAGGTTGAGACTAGAATTACTTAATCAGATCAGCATGTTGATTTAAATGATCTAATAATGACAAAAGGTGATGATTAGAATGGAAGACTCATTGGATCAGATGTAAGATCCTGAATGACATAAACTGCATTAATTGCAGGACATGATGAATATGAGCCTAAGAGTTCAAAAAGAGAGATCTTTTTCAAAAGGTCTTAGAAAGATCTTTTTATTTGTTGGTAATTGCGCACATTGCCCTAAGGAATTTGTAGCAAGTTAGGAGGAATGCTGAGGCACAGCTTCCAATGATACAACAGCACAATCTGCTGATCAGACCACCTCATCTCGCCTGTCCCAGCCCAGCCAGTTTGCCTCCAAAAGACTCCCCAAAAGACCAAGCACAGAAATTTCTCCAGGTTTGCTTTTTACAGAGAGTAGGGTCTGCTGTTCTGTCAGCAGGACAGATCCTGGCCCTACTCATGTCTAGAGGTGTTTTACTTTTTTGCCCATGTTGGAAGGTGCTTTCCCCCATCCTGGGGCATGGGAATTACCCATCCATAACCCATCTGCGTTGATCTGTCCTACACAGACACGTTATCCCCCCTCTCCTGAGCCATCAGAGCAGGCAGAGGCAGGGATCAGTCCTGGGCTCTGGGTCAGTGCTGACTCACAGCAGCTGCTCCGGGGATGATGGATACACAGACCCCAGCTGAACAGCACAGCTCTCTGGTGTCACCAGTCAGTGTTTCACTGTGCTTGTTACCTGATCTTGTACACGAGCCTTAAAGTTGCTCCTGAAGTTCAGTGAAACCCTCATTTTTGCACAAAATCAAGGCAATTTTGCACTTCCTTCCTACAGATTATAACCTACACCTCACGAACCACAAATCAGAACACAAACTTCCCAATTTTGAGAGTCTGAGGAAAGGGATCCTGATGGTTTCTCAACCTAAGCAGCTTTGAACTTTTGATGTTCAGGGATGCCTCACAGACCTGCAGGTCCCTCTTTGCAGTGAACTGTGGTAGCTCCAAGAATGCCACCCAGGCTTAACAAGAACAATAAATAGTACCAATAAACACTCCAAACTGAAGTGGGCTGCATATGGGAATCAGGCAGTACTATTTCTAAAAGAAAGGCAGGAAATTAGGCTCTTTTATGCCATTTCAAATGTTTACAGTAAATCAGCAAAATTAATGGTTGTAGCAGATAGAAACTCCGCTCTGACTGAGAAATTCACTGTACTCCAAGCAAACTAGCCAAATATTAATTTCCTTACAGCTGTTTTCACCATTTATTTCCTTGATTTCCCAAAACGATGTCAGCTGAATTTTCTCATGAGTGCAAACATTTGTGTTGCAAAAAATAAGAAACTCAAGAATTTAATCCATTTTTAGGAAATAAAGTTAACTTATCAATTGAAAGTGCTAATCTTCCCATCTCATATGAAATCCAGAAACTTCAGATAGATATAAAGCACTTAGGTAACTTGACTCTTTGCACAAAGATTTAGATTCTAAACATTGACGGCAAACACTTGTCAAAAGGAACCAGGTTTAATTCGGAGGGCAGAAAAAAAGTGAGGTATAACACCAAGGTAACAAGCAAGATCCCTAGGAAGATGCTGAACAAAAATTTTCATGCAGATGTACCAATGCATATTAAAAAAAGTAACCTCATCTCTTCCATTTCTCTCTCTAAGGAGGATCAAAAGTCCAGCTATCACAGGGAGCATCCTTTATTTCTTTAGTCCTCATCGAGGTGATGACAAACAACTCTAGTTTGCCAAAACTTAATTAAGTAATCACTTTCCCAATCTTTGTTAGCAGTGTATTGATTAGATAAGCATAACTATTAAATTTTGATATATGTTGCTTTGTTCAGTTTCTGAACCTTTAAAATCCATGAGTTCACTCCTAAATCACTGCTTTAATGTTGATTGAAAAACAATTTATTGAGGTAACTATATATTAAAAAAAATTTAAAAATCTTAATTGAAATGAGGTCAAATGAACAGAAATTAAAATAGAGGCAAATTTAAAACCATGGCATATATGCTAATACTATCAGAAGAAAACTTTAGTATTCAGATGGGAAGCTTAATATTATCAGCGCTCACAAGACTAGAATCAGAAGGTTTAGAATAAAACTCAAGCTCCAATTCCTTTTTCANCAGATGGGAAGCTTAATATTACCAGCGCTCACAAGACTAGAATCAGAAGGTTTAGAATAAAACTCAAGCTCCAATTCCTTTTTCATTTCAGTGTTTTCCATCTGTGATATGGGGCCAATAATCCTTACTTTTCTCATTTGTGGATTGTTGCAAGGATGAAAAATACAGTGTCAATGTTGAGTACTATCATAATTAGTTTTATAAGTGGGAATGGATTAATGAAGATATGTCATAAAATAAAGAAATTGGGTATTTGAAGTCATAAATGCACAACACTGAACACATCAGGAAATAGTCTGATGAGGAAAAGAAATGAATCTTTTTTTTCATTCAGTGGCAATGAAGCAACATTTCAGTAATCACCATATGATTTTTTTTCCACATATTTCTGACTGTGGAGGTCCATTCTGAAAATGTTTATGGAACAATTTTTGAAAGTCAATACTATCACAAGTGCAAGCATCTTTTGATGCATGTATGGGTAGAATCTGAGATTTTCACTTTACAGAAGAGTGGTTGAATAGACAAAGAACAGGATTATGTAACTAGTAAAATTTTGTAGTTAAGTGAATTCTAAAACAGCTAGTGATGCATGAAGAAGAAAACTACAAAGTCCTTTAAATTATCTCTCTGTATCAAAAAAAAAAAAAATTAACTCTTCCCACCTGGAGAATTCACAGAGGACACAAGTAGCATAATAGTAAACTAACCACAGAAGAAGAAAAAAAATCTCCTTAAAATATTAAAATTAATGTCAGCAGAAGTCATCAGTCATAGTTTAAGATAACACATGCAAGCATAAATGGCTAATTATCTTTCCAGACAGCCAGTAGAACAAGATGCATGACAAACCTTACAAGTTACAGCCATTTATCAGTTGCTTATAAAATAGTTTAGCCATATTGCCCTATAAAAGTGTATGTCTTTATATCAGGCAAAGGTCTGACTCCCTTTTTTGAATCATAGACATCAGCTGTTTACCATTTCTCTGCAGTGGATTTTTAGAATTCCCTCCACTGACAAACATGGGAGTGATGCTTCGGAAACTTTGTCCCTTAAACTTTTTCATTCCTCATCTCAGCAAAACTTCACAGCAGCAAGCACCTGCTTATCAGTCAAAACAACGTTACTTAGTGGCCTTTGGCAAGTTTTCTTTCAGTAAAAATTAACCCTACATTTACATTTATGGCTGAAACACAAAAATTCCAACTCAACTCATGTTCTAGGTGTATCTAAATCAATATGAAAGCCTAAACTCCCATGTGATTTTTCATCTAATTTCATGTGTTTACATTGCAGAAACAGGCACTGATGTAGTTATTCTCTCAAAAATAAACTCAAAGTCATCCTAAATTTTGTTCTTAAAAAAAGAAAGAAAGAAACAAACAAAACTTTACAAGCAATTGAGTCTGGAATACAGCATGGATTCAGGTGTGTGAACCTTGCTATTTTCTCTCAATGTGTCAATGCTTTTTGTGACCTGAGGATCTCTCTGTACATTATGTAAGAGCATAAGACCAAAATAACAGAATTTTAAAAGTGACCCTAAAACTACTAGATTTTTTTTTTTTTTAAGAGCATGCTGACATGCTCTGCTGCATGGTGCTACACCTTTCTGTCCTGATTAAAATGAGGAAGAGTGTTAAAGTGAACCAACAGGACATGAAAAGTAGAACACCATGACACCATAAGTGCTTATGTACCAGTCAAGACTGCTGATAATGATGGAAAGTGGCTTGGTGAGCNAAGTGACCCTAAAACTACTAGATTTTTTTTTTTTTTAAGAGCATGCTGACATGCTCACCTGCATGGTGCTACGCCTTTCTGTCCTGATTAAAATGAGGAAGAGTGTTAAAGTGAACCAACAGGACATGAAAAGTAGAACACCATGACACCATAAGTGCTTATGTACCAGTCAAGACTGCTGATAATGATGGAAAGTGGCTTGGTGAGCACTTCCAGCAGCTCCCTCAGAACCCTTGGGTGATCCCAGCCAGCCCCATGGACCTGTGTGTAGCTAAGTGGTGCAGGGGGTCACTGACCATTTCCCTTTGGATTATGGGGGGTTCCAGTCTTCCAGCTCAGGGCCTGGGTACCTGGAGAACAACTGATCTTACGAAGAGTGAGACAAAGGTATTTGGTGCCTTGGCCTTTTCCTCATCCATGAGAATGTTTTCCTCTCCATCTCATAGTAGCATTAAAACCTTCAGTTAAGATATGCAGGTCTATCACTATGTCAAATCACAAGCTTTTAACACCGAACACACAATTAGTGTTGTTTGATCTGTCAAAATTCAACAACTTCAGCAGATAATAAATGCAGTAGCACTGACTCTGTTGTCAGCAGCTGGTTGGCTCTAGGGTTCCAAGCCTCCCTGTCTCCTTCTGCTCCCAGAAGTCCCTTGGGGTGACCTTCTGAGCTTTTCTTCTCTAAAACACCCTGGGAGAGCTTGGGCACAGGGCAAGCTTTCTTTAGGACGGAGGGAGAGTGAAGGGATTTAACAGGTGGCTGGTGGCTTGACTTTCTGTTTAATTGACCATCCTAATGCTGTTGAGATCAAATTATATTGTTTACAGTGTGTTATGAAACACTAGTTTGGACAGGCTATTTTTCATTATTACTGAAATCAAGTAACTGAATGGAAAGGACAGCTGTGCAAGAAACATATTTTGTAGCCAACACTGTATTGTATTACACTATACTATCAAAAGGCACTCAGTGAATGTCAGGTTGTGTAAGTTTTCACTGACTCAAGTCTTCTGAAACTGCATCTTTCCTGAATGAAGACATATTACAAGAAAAACAAACCCCAAAAAATTGAATTTCACTTTTCGAAGAATTTCTTGTACAGTTGCTATATGCTCAACTCTCTATGGATCAAGCTTTGAAATCATAAAACCAAATTTATCTATATATATAGATATAAGGGGACTTATGAAAGCTTTTCATGGCAGAAATTGGTAATTTCAACTTTGATACATCAGGCCCTTACAGGATTTGAAAGAAGCAGCTGCACAGAACAATTAGGCAGCTGGAGATCAACCTTCTGCAGCAATATAAAGCTCCAGTTTCTGAGCCTGCAGGGATATGCGATATCAGATTTTAAGCAGTGACGTCTTAACATGCAGAAGAGCTGTCACTGCTGTTTTCAGTTTCAAGAAGGAAATTATTTCTGGGGGTAGAGCCAAATTTAAAGAGGAAACATTCTGGGAGGGTATCAAGGCTAAAGCTGGAAGCTCTTTGAAATGGCAAACATGTTTGAAACAGCAAAGTTTAAGCCTTTAAAAAAAATATTACTTATCACCACTTCAACCTTTCCTGAAATACTTGACTTTTAACCTTGTTTACAGTGTGTTCTAGTGAATTTGTGTGTGATAAGGCTTGCAACTCAATGCAAAAATGGTAACAGCTTATGAGATCAACTTTATTCCAGCCTTTTTCAATCTCCGCAATTTTTTTTGTTAATAATAGCTTTTTATATCTGAGGTTTTATTAGGATGATTGGTTAAATCTGTAGACTATTTATTACTGCACAGAGAGCATATAAAAGTTCTCTACGTGTACCAACACTAGATACTGGGGAACCTCTGTTATTGGATTCTCAACAGTGCATAGGTGCATTTGCATCTTCTTTCTATAAATAAACTCCATGTGATGGTGGAAATGACTTTGAGTCTCATTATTAACACAAATTGTTACAAAATCCAAACACTGGAGATTGCAGAGAAAACCACACACAGAGAGGCATAAGCTACAATTTAAACTGACAGGACAGAAGATTAGTTATGAAGCCTATATTATATATTTTTCTATCTAATCTGTATAGCCATCTATCTGCACATAATACATAAGTTTTCCATGAGGATGCTCTCCATACATGCCCTGTACTCAAACTGTAAAAACCCCACAGCCCTTATAAGCCTTAACTCAGCCCAACTGGCTATTTCTTCACAAAATGGCTACTAATTCAGTAGAAATTGGGTGTAGGAGGTCATTATCACCTACATGCAAAGGAGAGCTCCCTGTGACTTCAGTTCTGCCTCAGCAATTAACCAACCAAATACGCATCTCCAGCCAGAGACCTATGAATCAAGTTCAAAGCAGGCAGACATGCTCCTGCCCACAGCAGGGGGTTGGAACTAGCTGATCTTTAAAGGTCCCTTCCAACCCAATCTGTGATTCTGGGTCGCTCTGATACCTGCAGGAAATTGCTTTTTTAATACCACACAGGAGCTTTGTGTCAAATGCAGGGAACAATCCAGCTCCACAGGGCAGCTTTTGCCTGCCTTCCTGAGCAATTTTCACTCACAGCTTCTTCATCAAAATGCTCTCCAGTCTTATTAATTTCTATCCCATCTTGTGAAGTCACTTTGAATTTCCTGTATTTTAAAAAACGACTACTTCAGGTAAAAGTCTAGTAAAATTTATCTTTTCATGTTTAAAAGCTTGTCTGGGTCTTTTGGGGAAACTCAGTATAAGGAATAGTATGAAGATGATCTACCTCAAAACGTAACAGACTTGAGGTCCTCTCCCAGCTGGTCCCAGCTGAACCTCTCTGTGATCATGGTGGGTCCTCTTAGAGATCACAGTTTAATACTCTTCCTGATGTGGCTTTCCACCTGTTTTCTTGCCTTGTCTGTCACTACTGTCCTAATTTTTAGTCCCAGGTTTACAAAAATGCCATTCTGTCTCCTTGTCTATCTCAAGAGTCCACAAGTGGTTTATAGGTGTCCTATGGGGTAACTACTTTGTCTTCCTGATATTTGCTCTTGCAGCTCCCCAAGAGAGTTTGCTTAGGCAAACACTTGGCCCTGGAGTTAAACATCTGTTTTCCATTTTTTTTTTTTTTTTTCCTAACAAAGTACATCACCATAGTCTGGTACTTGAGAGGGTTTTTTTCCCTCAGCAAGTGAGAAAACTTTCATTTTGGGAAGAAAAATATCTTGTTGAACATGTTATGCATTATCTTTTTTTTTTTAAAGAAGATGACCATGAAAGACAGCAAGTGCTTATGTTCTGCTGTAGTCACTTTACTAGGAAGCAATGCTTGCTACAAACAGGACTAAGGGAATCAGGCATCCATACATTAAGTGAAGGTCTCTGGAAGAAATTATTAGCTATTTGCTTTAAGTGATTCCCTTTGTTCCAACATGATCATATATGCATAAGTAAAACCAGCTGTTCTCAGGCCTCACAAAAGTGATCTCTTTCTGTGTGAATTTAAAAGGCCAGAGAGCTGCAGCACTGCTTAGTAGAGCTTATTGCTGATGGTAATGAAGGACAATTGGGTCGGAGGAGGAAGCAGCCACATTTCATTTTCATCACTGGTCTGCTGGAAAGCTGTGACCCACATTTGCAGTTACTTCCAAGAAAGTTCTCATTTATCCATTTCCAGTTTGAGATGATCCTTTGTCAAAACCACTAGCAGGTATCCTTCAGGGAAATGTGGATTCATACTGCAACTTTCTGCTTTGGACCAATTTGTGCTCTAAATTAGGGGTGGAAGTTGTTGATGCAAGGAATGTAGACAGGAAAGTCCATTTAGAAATCCTTCAAGATTGAATAAAGCTGACAAATTAAAAGTTCACACAACTGAGGAACAACAGCTTTCAAGAAAATAAGCACCGTTAATAACAAATTTGAAAACCTCTGGACTAGAACAGGCACATTTCAAGTAGAGCACCTGTTGCAGGATTTTAATAGCCTTCCAAATCAAAAATGTCATTTCATATTCCTTGTTTCCAGGATCAGATGTCAGTCTCCTTGGAAGCAGGAGGTGCAGCTGATAATGTCTGCTGTTTCACTTTCAGCAGTGCTGGCTTGGTGTGACTTTCCAAGCATTCCACTATTCCTGTTTCTCTAAACATTGTGAGAACAGTTTTCATTTTCGCACATGAGGGGGATGATGGTATCAAGGCAGAAAAGTGAAGGACAAAGGGCAGGCTGGTGCAGCTCACGCTGTGCTGCAGTTCACACTCAGCTGAACGTCACTGCTGGAGCTGTGTGTGCTCAGCACTGCTGCAGCTGTGAAATCCAGAGCTGTGCCTTGGCTGCTGCAGGCTCCAGCATGGCACGGTCACACATGACAGCCTGCCAGGCACTCAGGGCACGGAGGAACTAGCACTGAGCACACCTGCACGGTTTCGTTGTGATTTCACAGATACCCTCAGCTGCTCAGCTTCAAAAGACAGGAGATTAATGGGCTTGCTACTGATATACAAAGAGGATTATCTAGGATGTATTTATTTCAGGGCAAAAATTATTTTGGCTATGGAAACAGTTTTGCCTTCAGTGTACAGTAAGAGTTTTTGACATTTCAGTTAGGGTACATTGAAAGAAAAAAGGGACTAACTCATACTGTCCCCAACTTTTCAGATGCCAGAACTGCACAATTCAAACTACTGCTGTTATCATCAGCCTAATTCCTGCAAAAGGAACTGTATTTATTTCAAACCTAGTTAATGGTTTTGCATCTTGTGCTGGAGCAGATCCTTACGACCAATTCTGACCCATTAGTAAGAAGAGAGCTCCCTGAAAATATCAAATGAGATAAATCAACATATCCAAATGCAGTTATTAAAAACTTGACCCTGTACCACACAGTTCATGCATCTGAATGAACTATAGGCCTTGCTCTCACCATAAATGTTATGTTTTAAAATCTGCAAGTTGGAAGTACACAATATACTGTAATTGTACTGTACAACTTGTTCAAGAAGAGATTTTTGTAAAAGAACTATCATGAAGTGGAACTGAGCCAGCCAGATTACTGGCAAAGCTTCCTGCTGAATATGGTTAGATAAAGGGAGAATGGAGACTGGAGAAAATTGATCCTCTCAGCAGAATTTGCCATAATTATATGCAGGATGGGGAATTAGTTATTATTCTGCTGTTAAATTCCTCAAGTGGCCAGAAGAAGCATTCTTGCATAATCTGCTTTTTCAATCTAGTCCATGTAAAACAAAGCTCATGTTAAGCAAAATGGAGATGCAGCTGACCAAGTTCTATGAAGATGGTAATTTTTTCCCCTGAAGGTAAGACAGTGGAAAGGAGTATATTAGGATTGCCTTACCAATCACCAACTTACCAAAGCACTTCTCCAATAGCCAGCTAACTTTTGTTTAACAGAAATTTTCATTTTAAGAAGTAAAATCACTGAATTTCACACATGCAATGCAGAATAGCCTCACCTCAAATGCTATTCTGATAAGGCAACATCTTTGTGATGGTTCATTGCCAGCCTGACCTGAACTCTGCCTCCTCATGTTGCTGTGACTCAAGTTCTCGTGTTTTTACTAACACAACAGCACTCCTGTGACTGCAAACTTCTGTTTATGCAAGGAACATATGGCTTGGAGCTTTCTCATTGCTGCCCTATGCAAGTGGAAATGGTGCTAATAAGACAAAATAAGAATTCAGAAAAGGTATAGAGGATTCATTAACACAACAGGGAATAGGATATATATGGATACAGCTTAACAAGAAGCGGGGGAATTGCCCTGGATGCTACTGAGTGCAGTGAAACAGGAGTGCAGGAAATGGTGAGGGGTTGGCAGTGCTGGCCCGTGGGCCAACAGCTGAGTTTGGTGACAGAGGGACTGTGAGCCCACCTACACAAGTGGAATCCACCTCAGTGCTTCTCCTTTCCAAAAATCAGAAACAGTTACATAATTATTCAAACCAGCAACATGAAGCAGAATCAGAAGAAAAGGAAACAAAAGAAAGAAGCTGTGAAAAAGGACAGCTTGTCTGAAAGATAATTATATACAGTTAAAAAGAACTAGGGAAAAAACACTGGTATTGTATGCTTACAGATTAGCAGTGATCTTTCTTTAAATGCAGTCTGTGCTAGTTATCCCCATTTCTTCCATTTCAGAAGTTGCAAACATGATGGTTTCATAATTCATTACTGGGTGGCTGACCTTAGCTGCTGTATTTCTACTAGCCACCATATCCAGTCTGCTGAGATGGCCTCACTATCATTCCACTAATTAAAACACAAAAAGGAAAAAAAGGGAAAAGGAAATTTGATTTCCTAGTAGGGACCCAGAAAAATCTCTCAAGTTGCCAGAGCTGAAGCACTGTCATCTCCTCTTCATTTCCTGCTTGTAATCCACTCCCTTTCTTCAGACAGGACTGACATTCATCTGCTGGAGCTGCCCTATTTGTCCAACAACACATTGGACTGAGAGTTGAAAGAGAGTTCTTCTTCAAGCTAACCAGAAGGGTGTAACTGGAGGATACCAAAAAATTAAAATATAGGCAAAATTTAGAGGAAATGACTGTTACAGCCATGGGTGATTAATGTGCATATGCACAGTGGGAAATGTTGCACACCAGTAAAATTATGCAATAACGCTTTTAGCTGATATAAAATATGACTATATTAATGATGGGCACGTGAATACTGTCTGAAGAGTCTGTAGTCTGGCTTCTGGAGGGGTGTTGTTAGATGACAAACTAAAAGATATCTACATTTTTCATAGGCAGCAAAAGAGGAAAGATAAAGATCTATGAGATTAGCTTAATTATGGACACATCATTAGTTTTCTCTAAAACTGTATTAAAATGGTTGGAGAACCACTATCTGTAAAAATCAGAATAAATGTCCTAGGAAAAATGGTGACTGACATGAGTGTCATGAGGTCATAAGATACAGTTTACTAAACAGCAGTTTTGACTGAGGAAATGAGCTATGCCATTAGCTTCAGCCTGTCCCCAAACAAATCTTCATTAACTAACCACTTCTGTGAAGCATGGCAAACAGCTCAGTCTTCATTATTGTGAGAAGTCATCAGGGACTGCACCAGGGAAATCAGTGTGAATATAGCTCCAGGAGAAGACATGCCAGTTGCCTTCAACAAGTGTTGAAATATTATTTCAGTGGAGTTAAATAGAAAATCTGCAGTGAGAGTAAAGATGAACCAAAGTGTATGAAATAAAATTTTTAAAAAAAATTATTTTAAGCAGACAAACTGGTAAGAATCAGCAAAGCGTCTAAAGTATAAGTGGAAAGCTGACTGGCAGATGATGTGCATCAGCAGCACTCAAGGCATTAGAAGGCCTTATTCTATAAAATTATTTAATGACATTACCACTTTTGCAATATGAACTTATTTTCACTTAATCTAATTTGAGAAATGCAATATTTTCCTTTTTTTTTTTTACCAGAAGTCATCATTTTGTAACTTTCTGCAACTTTAGGAAGATGCATGCTAATTTAGATTTTGTAAAATTTCTACAAACTGCCCCAGTAGAAAGATACCCACTTGTTCCTGATACTTTATCAAAAAGCAAACATGCACCAGTTTTATTTTACAAGTGGAATATTTTTCATAACAATATGAATGAGCTAGATATTGCTGACAGCTTGAATTAATAATTTCCCTGGGCTTTTTTCTCTCTCTTAAGAAGCATATTGTCATGCTCCAATAATAACAATAATAGACTTTTCAGGAGAATAAAATTAGATGTAGAAGATGATGCCAGATGATGCTGATAAAGCCAGTACACTTCAATGTCAGAAGCTGATAATGCCTCAGGCCCCAAATTAGTTAATGTCATGTTGAAAGTGAGAAAAAGGAAGCCTAGACCAGGTGGGTATGCCTAATCCTGCACCCATGATTAATGTCACATGTTCCCAATTACCACACTTGTTTGATAACCACACTAGGGGTTTTTTTGGAAATTAGTGATGCTTATTGACAATTTCAGTTACATAGGTTTTGGCTTCGATAAAAAATACTTTGTTCTTGTGCATCTAGGCATTGGCCAGAATGCCACCCTAAAAGAGTTCCTGACACTTTTCCATGCCTGCTAGAGAGGCAGTTGTCTGAAGATGGAGTGAGGCTTCCTCTCCATATCAGCAATAGCTGGCAAAGTTAGTTTTTTGCCAGTTCTTTGAAAGATGTGCATGTACCAAACTTAATGTGCAGAGGAGGAGACAACAAATGGTCTGGGAGAAGTGCACATGATTGCAGTGCAAATAGAAACAACCCCTTTAATGGTGTCATGCTAGTTTGCAATGGGTGGTCTTTTTATCATAATTTAGCACACATATATGAAATATTGTGGCAGTGGTCAATTCTCCACATGTGTTGGTGTTAGGGAGAACAGGTGCAAGGCACCTAGCTCCATCTTATTCTGCTGAGCATGGTCTCCTTATTAATCATGGAGAGGGAAAGATACAGTTGCCCATTCAACCTCTCCCATTTATGGATGTGACAAAAACAATCCTGACACTGGGTAAAAAACCTCCAGTTTTTCTGTGCCGCGAATTTGCCTGCTACTACAAGATAGGGGAAGTGCAAATATTTACCTCACTGACAGGAGGATCTATTTTTTTTTCTTTTTTAGCAGCAAAATGGGAAAAAAACCCCCAACCCCAAAATCTGAAAAGACTCCCTGGATATTGTTTTGCAAGCCATGTCTGTATTATACTCTAGAATCTCATTGCCTAGTTAAAGATTTCAACAGCAAAAGGACTAGAAAAGCTTACATTTTTATCTTCTAAAAAAAATCCTAAAATGGATCCCAACAGATTCATGCTCCTGCCCCAGACTCCTCTGGTTGTAAAGGTACCAGCAGTAAAACAGAGGATGTTCCTGTGACAGCAGGCATACAGAAATCGTGAACTGATTCTGTGATGGTGGCAGCTGAGGACACCCAGCACCTTACACAACTAGACCCTCAGTGAGCAAATTTTGCAAGAAAAGAAAGACATATCTCAGCTTTTTAACTTAACAGACTGCTCTGATCTGCAATATTGTACTTAAAATATTAAGAAATGTATCTGCAGTACAGATGGGGGAAAGCATTCCCCTTCATTTGATGAAATTCCAACACTGCTGCTATGGTCCCAAAAATTCCCACAGCTATTCAAGCTTTCTATCCAGTGCCTACTTATCTGTCATGTTCATTATTTTCCATTCACTAGTTTTGCCAGCCCTTTGAAGGCAATAAAGGGATTCTGGACACCATTAACTTGATGGCCATTTCATATCCCTCTATATCTCCTGCCTGCAGGAAAACTGGATTCTCATCACAATGAGAAAACATGTTCTAAAATAAATGTCAAAAACTGACTACACTGGGAGCTCAAACAGCATCAATAAAATGTGCTAGACAGCACATCATCTCCTCCTAGTCTACACACCAAATACATGATGAAGGAATAAGGAGAAGAAAAAGTATGTTGGAAAAATTGAGGTTTAAAGCTCCATGCATCTGTTTCTCACCATCAACTATTCACACAGAGAAAGATGTTACTGATTTGACATAATGAATGAATTTTGAAGTGCAGGCCACAATTCTGTTTAGTGAAACCCTTCTGGACCTACTTTGCTAATAAAAATCTGTTTTTTTCCTTTGTTCTTTTCCTTCCCCTTTTGACAATTCTTCTCACCTTTTTTCACTTAACAATCAAACTCTTTGCCTTTCAATGAAAGCAGGTATGTTGAATTTAAAAAAAAAAAAAAGGTGTTAAGAATAAAAACTGCTTTAACTCTACTTGTTCACAGATACACATTTTCTCTGGTGGTGCATGTCACCTGTAGGGTGGGCTATTGTATTCTATTAATTTTTTTTAAAAAAATGACCACCCACATATTTTCAGGTTCAGTACCCCTTGACCCTGTAGGTATTCCTCCACTATGCCACCCAAACTCACAGACATCAGACCAACCTGTGCACTCAGTGAGAGTCTTCTCAGCTGAAGCAGCAGTAAGCACCCTCCAAAATGGAGATAACACACTTATGTTCTCAGTAAGCACTGACAGAAATAGAAAAAGGCTCTCAGGACTGCAGCACATATTTGAAGTCCAGAAAAGGGGACAACTGGCAATACAAATCAGATTATGGGAGGGAGCTCTTACTCATAATGCCATGTGCAATCTGTGGAAGCACGCGACACCGGAGCAGATGTTGGTGTGCCTCAGGCTGCAGAGCCTGTGTAGACAAGGCGTGCCTGTTTAAGCACTAAACCTGCAGGTAGCTCATGTGAGGTTAAACACAACTGCCTATTTACACAAAATGACACTGCACCCATCTGGGAGAACATGATGCAGCTTTTTGGCTATGGGCAAAGTCCTAGAGGAAGAATTCGGAAGACTGAATGTTAGTATTGGTACTGGAAATCTTAACTAATGACTCCTTGTCCTTACTTATCTCCCTTTTTTTTTTTT
>VWYP01022830.1:182022-223718 GCA_013400435.1 Pycnonotus jocosus
TTTTTCCCTGAAAGGAGAATAAGCATTTTGGTCTTAGCTGTGCATTAATCTAACTTCTAACATGATCTAACTCCCCCATAGCCACATCCTAAATAGGGCAAGACAAGCTTCCTTGGAAGTATGTAACAAGACAATAACTGACTTCACCTAGATCAGAGCATGCAGCCCTGCCAACCCCACTGTCAGAGCTTCCAACACAGATGTAATACTTCACTTCACCCCTCCTCCATCTCTCTGGAACCCTTCTTCTTTTGCTTCCCCCTATTTAAACAAAAGAGGCAAACGGTAAAATGCCACATGAGCATTCAGGGGGCTGTGCGGGATAAGACGGTGTAAGGCCATGGCACCAGGTGACAACTCCTTCTGCCACTTGGGTGCAAATTACCCGTCATGAAAAATGGAAAGCAGCAGATTTTCTCAGGACTTCCTGAGGCAATCAGATTGAGGCTCATGGAGGAGTTGGGTTTTATTCATAGCTTGGTTATTTTGGTCTAGTAGACCTTGGTTTTTCTGCCACAGTTCTAAATAATTTTATCTGATTCTTTGTGAAGTTCAGAAGAAAGTTGAAAGAAATTGAGAAAAGAAAATTCAAAACAGAAACAGCCTGCTAGCATTTGTTTTGCTATCCTATTACAATATTCTGACTTCCATCTAAACCTTCCCAGGGGGGATACATATCTACATTTTACTTTAGCTAAAGACAGAATTAATTTGAAAATTATTACAGGAAAGATGATCGTCATCATCAAGACACCATCATCTTGACTGTACAGAGAAAGAAAGTAGACATCTTCCTCAACAGAACAGGCAAGTGGTCTGTCACAGTAGAGGGTTCTGTGGTATTATTTATTGTTTTTTAGGGTTTTTTTTCCCTCCTCTGATAGCTTAGCTCAAATCCTTGATCAAAGCAACTAGGAATTGTTCTGCTCAGATGGCTTACTGCATTTTAAGTGGGATGCAATTTAGCACTCTCCCATCTGACCAAAGCTAGATTCAGTAAGGGAAAACAATTTCCAAAGACCAACACATCCATTTCCCCCTTGAGAGGCCAGACAAAGGTTGTGGCATTAGAACAGATTACCAACATCTGCCTGCAGTATGCTTTTGATAAAAGCAGCTGTTAGACCCTGATGTCAGTGAAACTGTCTCTCTTCTCAAAATAGCATTAGGTGTTTTCCAGATCCCATTATTTGAGTCGCATTGTGCTTGTGATTGAGCATTGTAAGGAGCAGTGCAGTGAGACTGGTGTAACAGCAAGAAATAAAAAGAGTAAATCACATCTCTGTGTATATTTCAGAGGTTCTGCAATTTTTTTAATATGCAGTTTTCTTTGTTGCCACGTTTCCTTTGGGTTTGTCTGTCATATTATTAAAGAAACAAAGCAGTGTTTGTTTCAGAGAGTGGTTGATAATGTACGCACCCCATAGTCTACCATAGCTTCAAAGAGCCAATTACTGTTAGACTGTTGCATAAACACATATTTAGGAAGCATGAAAATGTGCAATTATTTACAGTATTCAGTACCTAATACATCATATTTGAGCTTCAAAATGGGAATTACTGACATGATGAAATATAACAGCTCCAAACAAATTGCTGCACTACAAGAGGGGCCCTGTAGAGCTGTACTCATTAAACACACTTATTAAAAATTCTTAGTTTTTTGAAATCAAAAATCACTCAGTCACTTAAAAAAGCTCATCATCACCAAGTATCTAATCTGTAACTTCCTGCAAAGTCCTACGGCTCAAGAGAGCTTTGCAAGTATTATATCTGGGGAAAACTAAAATATTGAGGTTTGTCTTAAAGGAATGATGTGGAACTTAGTGCAGGTGAGTGGCAGCACATGGTTGGAGATTGGACAGTAGCACAAACTAAATAGAAAAGCCTGAGGTTTTTTTACACACTGGATGTATTAATTAAGCATAGCCTCTTTAGGAAAGAGGCCTTGCTTCCCAAAAGACAACTGTAGTTAAAAGCACATTAGTCTATTTTAGGAAAATGGCAGGAATTATTACTCAAAATGTGATCTCATTATATAAATTGGGGCATGTCTTCAGCTACTAATTCAGCTCATTTCTGTCACTGCCATCACAAAGACACTGCAATGGAAATAAGCTGGAACAAAGAAAGATTCTGGTCTTAGTTGTACTTTTCCATAAAGTGAAAATTTAATTATTTGCTTTGAGCTAAGGAATGACGTATCTCTAATTCTCAGAGTTCAGGGAATTAGAGCAATGACCAGTTCCTGAGAACAAAATTTTGGGGTAAAAGTTATATTGCCCTCTCACAATTTACAAATGGAAAAGAACTGCTGTTTTATTTTATTTTATATCCTGCTGCATATCCCACCCATTAGTTTGTAATTACAAGCTGGTGCTGCTGTGGGAAACCTGCTTCCTTGTGATGTGATTCTAGGCATATTTCAAAGAAGGCTGGTTCCCACTTCTGTGTTCAAGTCAGGCAGCACTGTCCCCAAAACCACAGACACACAAGGTTGCTGAGTTAGAGCTGCTGAAATCACGTCAGCCTTGCCCTGCATCTGAGCTCTTAGGACACCAGAGCTGAGCAGAACTGCTGCCCCTGTCTGAGGCAGACCTGTCAATCTGCTGGCAAAGGGCAGAGCTGCCTTGCAGCACTGAGCAGGAAAGACTGTTTGCCATAATCCATTGCTTTTTGGATTGTGGCAAAATCACTGAGGTTTCACGCTTGTTTATGGGCTTAGAAAAATGTTAATTCTCAGCTAATGAGACTTGAGGCATGCAGTGCTCAGTCAGCAGAACAACTTTTAAATTACTGTTTTGCTTGTAATGACTTCCTGTACATTTGTTATGGTACATCAAGCGGGATTTTTTCTCAGCTAGGTGCTGGACATTCAGGTGCTGTAATACACAGTCACTTCCACAAGAACATGCACACTAGCAGGAGTGGGGTACACAATCTTGGGATCAGGACTCTCTCACTGCATTAGCACACTGGGAGGTCTCCATGAAACGAAGGTCCTGAACATCCCTACAAAAATCTCCAGTAGTGGTGCATTTGGTAACACACCACCTAGTCTGAAACTAAAGCAGAGTTCAAATCCAAACATGCTCTGTACACCTTTAGGGAGAACTGTGTAAATCTGAACACCAGAAATGATTATCACTTTTTTTGTGTGCCATATAATCAAAAGAAATTAATTAATAGAAAAACAAATTTAAGCACATTTAATACAAATATATGCAAAGGGCTTCCAAAGATTTTTTCATATCTGTAATGAAATAATTGCAAGATTAACAAATAATGAAACATTACATTTTAAGTAGCTAATCCCTGCATCCTCTTTATTTGTGCTCCACTTGATAAGAAATGCACTTAATAGTTCTTTGCATAGAACAATAGGGATTTCTGTTTAAGTTCTCCTTCTCCTCTAAAATCATGCCTTTTCCCATTTCATTTGAGACTATCAGCTCACAGGTCTGATGGCCATCTTACTCATCCCAGCATCCCAAAAGGCCAACAGGGTCTTACAGAGCAGCAAGCTGAGCAGCACACGGCAGTGTGTCCTTGCCCTGAGCACTGCTGACTGCATGCCTGGCTTTGCCAAAGCACAGCTGGAGGTTTGAGGGAGGTGTAGTCCTGCTGAGGCCACGTCTCAAGCCTGTGCCTAGCGTGGCACTCCCCAGCGTGAGAGACATACAGAGCTGGCAGAGTTGGTGGGGCAGGATATAATTCACCCATTTTCAACCTTGGAGATGTCCAAGTGGTTTGGACAGCTGGAGAAATCAACCAAACAAGTGTTGTCTCAACAAAACAACACAGTTGTTCCGTGTTTCTGGAAGTGTTCACAAAGTAAGAGAACATACTCCTTCAGGACATTTTAAGCTCATGGTTTTAAATAATTAAGATCTTTCTCACATTCTTACCTCATTATGAGCCTTAGCCCAAATGTTTAGACGTGTATCAAGCAAAGAAAGAATAAGAATAGTAAGTAAAGCTGGAATACCAAAGGGTTTTTAATTCCCTGTTTTGGAGGGGGCTGTAAACTCTTCCAAACTATGTTTTCAGATGTGGAAAAAAAATTAGGCCATGGCCTACAAAACAAAATCCTTTTCTCACCCTTTCTGAATTTCTCATTTAAAACCTTCCCTCGCTTCATAAAAATGGTGGTTTTTTGGTGTGATGTGGAGCTCAACATTCATCAAACTGACTACTACTGGGATAGACTAGATGAAACTGGTACTCGCTACAGTCAGACACCTCGGAAATTGGAAACAATGTTCTCCTCCAAGGTCAGATCCTCATTAGTAAAGGAAAACATTTTTAAGTGCTGATTTAAGCAATTTGATAGCAGATCCAAAGGCAAAACATATTTTAGGATTACTCAAGGAAAGAGAGGAAATGAACCCTATAAATTCTTTGTCAAACAGTTTTCTACCATCTTCAGATTTATTTTAAGTTCCAACATCTGCATGAAGGCCTTAATGTAGTTATATTTCTTGAGACCTTCTGTGCAAATATCTTCATTTTGGTACAGATCCAGAAACCATCCTTAGCTTCAACTCGAAATCACATGTGAAATTCTAATTCCCTGCTTCCTTTTTAACAGAGCAGCCTCTGAAAGGGCAGCTCTGAGGAATCCAAATGACTTGCATCTGGCATACACTCAGTTACAGCTTCCTTATCCACAGGACTTGGTTTTATATTTGAATTCAGCCTGGCACAAGTCAGTTGTTAGACTTGTTTGCATTTTATATGTTTATTTATTTATTTATTTTTAATTGGCTAGGCAGCCCCTTAGAGATTTTCCACAAAATACCTGACTTGTCTCGATCAGATGTTCCAATGAATGGAAGGAAAATGGTTTGCTCAGCTGAAAGACTGTAATTAGCATATACTGTGGTAACTCTCTGTCCTTCTCTAACCTGCTGGCTACACAGCACAAGTTCCTTGGGATTTTTATTTATCTTGCTTTTAAGCAGAAGTGTAATATTACTGAGAATCACCAGATGGCATTGCTGCAAATAACTCTGATATTTCTCTTCACCTAACTCTACAGAGGATAGGTACTGAATTGCAATCTGGTGCAGAGTTTTTCCTGATGTTACTACTTGAGCTCTGTTAGAGACATGTCATTACATATTTGTATATTATACTATACTATGTATTTGCATGCACATGTGCTCATGCCTGAGCCTTCACAATGTCATAAGGTTTGTTTGCAGCAAAGGATCATGCGTGGCTACATACAGAAAATTTAGAAACATAGACACAATAAACGTGAGAGAAAGATATTTTTTTGACTACTTTAACATTTCATTGTTTCTTAATTACTGTATTCTTCAAGCTCATTGAAATGATTCACAGACTCAAAATTGTTAAAAGGCTACTTATTTAGCGACCGGATTTGTTGGCTGAAGCGCTTCAGCTACAATAGTTGCATCCGCAAATAACCTGGGACCAAATTATGTAATAACTCACAGCTCATTAAACTCCTCTGAAGAGATCAAATGACCTGGGTGTTAATTTTTAGTGCAGCCTATGGTGTATAACATATGCCAGCACTTCAGAGCTGCTCTGCCTCCCAGCCTGCACAGCCCTGCTCCCAGGGATGGCCCCAGTCAGGATGCCTTCATGGGTACCACTGATACTGAGAGAGGAAATACCAGGGTGAGTGGAGCTTTTCAACTGATTAGCTTTCAAGGCTTGATGCAGTTGTGACATAGAACTTATTTATAATTCCATAAAAAGTGCCAAGATTGCATTTTCTCTTCCTCATTCCAAAACCCTTCATTTAAAGACAAGGATAAAGGGAGTTTGTAGCCAGGTGGGGTGTTGGGAGGAAAGAGCTAAAACCAAAAGATTTGGCAAGGAGGGAATAGTTTTTGCTCAAAGTGACCTTGCAGCTGGGAATGCTAAGAATGTTAGAGTGGGAAAGAGTGTCCATTTATTATGCCTAGTGTTGTTCATCCTCTACTGGTTTTGAGAAGTAGAATTCCTGTGTAGAGACAACACACTCACAAACATGCTTAAGCCTTCTGCTGGAAGTGAGATATCATGAAAGTACAGCCTTGTGATAAATTGCATGTGTGCAAAGCTCTTTGATATGTGTGGCAGGCAGTGGGTCCCCTGTCATTGTGTGCTAGGGTGAACTGAGCCTAATGGAGCCTTGCTCCTGTGTGTCTCTTTCCACTAGAATGAACTAAGCCCAACAGAGCCCATGTCCCAGTGTGTCTCTGCTGCCCCGAGGTGTTGGTGAGGTAATGAAATAACTCTACTCTTTGCATTTCAGCTGTGGTTTGGTGGTTGCCATCGTTACCTGTATGTGTTGACTCACACATGGGGATTGACCTCTTCTCCCTGGCAAACAGTGACAGGATGAGAGGAGTTAGTGCCAAGCTGTGCCAGGGAAGGTTTAGGTTGGACATTAGGAGGGACTTTGGTGGCAGATTTTGGTGAGGTTAGGATTTGCCTCCCCATTAACAGTATAACATTTTACCCCTTTGGTGACATCAGGTTTGTGCCTCCACCTCCGTTTTTGCACCTGGACTGAGTTTCATCCAGCTGCAGGCGCCCCTCAGAGTTCCCACAGCAGCACTAGGGTCAGTGCAGGCTGCAGAGGCCACCAGGTGGGCAGCCACCCTCAGCTGAGCTCTGTGCCATAGCCAGTGCACAGAGCTGCAGCTGGGCTGGGCACATCCTCAGGAACTGAGCTAGAGGCACAATTCCTGATTGCAGAAGTGAACCGCCAACGCCATATAACTGGCAAAAGGAAATGAAAACCTGAGGCTGCCACCACAACAGCAAAGGCTAGCAGGCAAAGTATGATTCTTGTCCATAGTTCTTGCTTTATCCAGATGCTCTGGAAAGCTGTAGATCATTGCTCTAGAGGAAAAAAAAAATTGAATCCAGTAAACCGATAGCTCTCCTGTCTTTTCCACCATCAAGCTGGCATTTTCCTGGACTTCCAGCTGTCAAAGAGATTTTCAATATCAGTGTATGATCACAGCTTTGTATTAGTAAATTAAAAGCCATATTCTTGAGGGAATTGCTAATGTTGACGAAAGAAGTCTTTCTTGATTGAACAGGTAGAGTTGTTTTAGGGGCAGGAGGACTGTTCTCTCACTTGGGGATGTCAAACCATTTTTACATCATAACTGCTCCCATGTCTCCCACAAAACTATTTGCAACCTCAGTGGAGATAAACCTGAGATACTGTTCTCCTTTCTTCATGTCTGCCTAGTTGTTGTGCCATTTCCCATTTTATCGAAGCAGATATTAATAGAAACCATCAACATTGCCCTTTATATTTCTCTTCTGTGAGCCAGGCACAGGCAACAACAAGGTAGTCAATACAGATGCTTTTGAATAGAATTAATTTAATTCTAATCCCCATTAAACAGATAGTGGTATGTAAGTCAGGTACTGAAAGAGACAAGTTGTCTGAAATGCTACCAGTGGAAGGGAAGGGCCCTTGGAGCCCAAGAATTAGAAAATGAAAAAGGTAACTCAGTAAAATTCCCACAGCAGAAAAAGGCATCTACAGCAATCTTTAAATGCCTCTATGTATGTCCAAAGAGAGCACTGCAAATCATTTCTCTCTGCTTTTAATGGCCTGACTACAGAAGCAATAACCGAAGACATACTCACTGGATTATGTTTTTCAATATCACAGTTTTGTTCATATGATTTTTTTAAATAAAGCCAGCTACCCAGAGAAGAGATCAGGCCTCTGTGGCTGCACTACAAAAAAGAGACCATAAACAAGAGATAGTTTACAGCACAGATTTTCCTCTTTCATGTTTTCCAGTGTTTTTGGCTGGCACACACAGCCAGCCTTCTCCATTTAGATACCACCATCCCCAGACACAGGCATCATTTTCCTAAGTGAAAGGAACAACCTCTTACATACACATGATAAAAAAAATAGTTATTCTCTTGTGTATTAATGATCACAGTTATTTTTATAAAGGAGAAGTGTTATCAAAGCCATTCTCACAGAACAGAAAACCCTCTTTGGGATCAACACAAGCTGATCTAACAAAGATGAGTGCACACTGAAAAATCCCTCAAAACTCACACCCTTCAGCTTTTGCCTCAGAATATGTTTGACACAACTAATACCACAAAACGAAGCAGCACACACCTTATGCAAATCCTGTCTCTGTGGTTTGGTGCAAACCCTGTGTGCTCACAAGGGCTATTTCTATAGTAGAAATGCTGTCATGTAAAAATTATTTCTTTAGTGATTTAGATGAGAACTGCTCTGCAGTATTTGTTAAAAATGCTTTGATGTTTGTGTTGCGCTGCCAATATATTTCCAACTTGCTACTTTTAGAAAAGTCTTTAATTTAGCTGAACATTTTTGGTAAAAGGATTTAAAGTGTTCTTTGATGACATAGAACAATTGACAAGCGGCTTTAAAAAAGACTTACAAGGAATAAACAACTGCACCTGTGAGATAACACACAAAAGGACAAAAGTTTACAGAAAACGGCAACGAAAAAATACAGCAAAAGAGATAGCAGGTACAGTGAAATACATACATTAGTCAATATTAGTCAAGAATATGATTAGTATATGAACAGCATATGACTAGTAAATGAAGTTTGTGTACAACAGTGGAATGGTTGCACAGAAGTCAAAAGAAAGAGGCTCTCTCTCATCCTGCCACAGGGAAGAGCACACGCATGTAATGGCTCCTGCCTCTTGCTTTCCTGAATGAGAGAGGCAGATTTGGAATTTGGTTTTACTCATTTTTTCTTCCCCTTAAGCACTATTTTGGTGACAAAATCTGAAATTCATCATGGTTATTTCCAAAAGAAAAGCAACCTCAAACATTAAAAGGAAGGTTTGAAGTCTCATGTTTACACCGAAACCTCTCCCTCTAGCAAGGCTTGAATACTTTGAGCTGCAGAAAGAATGTAACAGCAAAATATGAACATGCATGTTTTGACCTGCAGACTGCTTCTTCCTTTCTTCATTCTCACATCTTAGATGGGGCCTAGAGAGCTGGAACAGTCTCTTCAAGCCAGTAAAAACCACATCCAGTAACTTATACAATCACTTCAACTTTGTAGAAAATCTCCTCAGAGGGACCCTCCTCTGCTGGTCACAGCCAGCAGAACTGCTAACCCAGAGACTTCTTGTTCAGCCTTGCCAAATTGTGATTGCTCTTTTGGGGAAGATAGCGAGAGGAGAGATGACCTTGGTGTCACCCTTCTATGTGCTTTCAGCTCAGGATAAATTAGCTTGGACACAGAAGGAATCACAACCGCATCAGTCTTTGTCTCTGTGTGGTTTGAGGCTGATTAGTCTGTCCAGCTCCCTGGCGAAACACAGACTCTCTTTAGGGCTTGGCGTCTGGCAGAGAGAAGCTTGATCCGATGGAAATGCACTCGATGTACCTTCCCTTTGTGCCCCCCCGGCCTTCCCCTTGCGTTACTCACCAGTACTGCTCTGGATGGTCCTCACCGTGGTGGTTGTACGCGGGGGCGATGAGGAGCGCAGCGAGATGCACTCGTCGTCCTGGGAGCAGCCCTTCTCGATGGCCCTGACGTAGCTGTGGCTCCTCATGCGGAAGCAGCCCGGCATAGGCAGGTCCAGCGCTTCCACCGCCTGCGACTCCAGCTCGCTGAACACCGACTCACAGACAGACTCGAACTGGCCGTTCACCTCCATCTCACTCACCTGCAGGCAGACACCAGCCAGGGTCAGTGCATCCCACACATGGATGCTGCACACTGACTGCCACAAACACTCTCCAGCTACAGTGGCCAACATCTGTTGACAACAACACACGTGCGATCCCTTTGCACACCACCGAAGGTAAATGGGACATCCCATAGCAGCAACTGTGAGGGGAAAAAAACAATGTACAAAAGGAGAGACAGAGGCACTGGGCAAAGATTCAGCAGAGTTTGGGCTCTTGGCTCCTGCTCAAACCAGTGGGAGGCCTGGAGCCCTCATAGCAGCTCCTGTTTTATGTCCCTCTAGGCCCAAAGCACAGATTGAATGTTTGGTCATTGTGATCACTACATGTAAAACAAAAATCATTCTTTCATTGCGGGGAGAGGAAAAAACCAAAAAGGGTCAGCTTAATCCCAGTACATTATCAATGCAACCCACAGGCAACCACACTGATAAAAACCTGAGTGGATGGGAAGCTGGAGGGTAACAAACAGGTGGGAAGAGGAGGTTGATAGGGGAACCAGCTTTGCTGCTGGGGAAAAATGTTTGTAGAACTAAATTTCTGGCTGAGAGCAGATGCAAAGGAATCCTAAGGCCCTTTGTGCAGCAGACACTAGGTGGTGACAAAGACTTGTGCTCACGGTGGTCAAAGAACATTCAAAAACTTCCTGCAGGTCTTAAAAATCTGGAAACCATTTACCTTGGCTTAATTAGTAATGGATGCTCATGTTTCTAAACTGAGAATTGAGCCCTAAGCTTGGCATTAAAGCACAATAATTATCACTGTAGGAAACAGGCAGATGGAAACCACCACTTGAGGTTTTTGTTAGTTTTCAAGCGCATACAAGGCCAAATTTGCAGGAGAAGATAAGACCATGTTAGGATTGTAGAAAAAAAAACCATTAGAAATTCCCTTCCAGGATTATTGTAACCAAGAAAAAGGTTTTGCAGAGTCTTTGTACATGTAACTGAAAAATCTCAGAGAGTAAACCGCTTTTTTTTTTTTTCAAAGAAAAACTATTTTTAAAAGCATGGAAAAGTAGTGGGTAGTATAACAGAGAAAATAATCATACTATGGCAGAGAATATCCAATCCTCAGGTAAATATCTCTGAATTAATGCATTTTCAAAACAAAAATCTTCTTCACCTTGGCAAATGATAACCACTCCTCAGCTGACAGCTTTGTGTGTTAGCTGTGCAGCTAAACAAATAACCTGACCTAATGTTCATGTAGTTGCCTCTGAGACCTGAATTTCTGTGCTGTTTTCTCCTAGATACATCCTGACCCTCCTTTTAGAGCATTAGCCCATGCCCTGTGCAAAGTGCCTCATTACAAAATAGACAAGTGAATACTCTGAAGTGTCTAAATATAGTATACTGCAGAAAGGGCAACTACAGCTCCATATTGAATGGCACCTGTGTTTGTTATGGCCACAGCTGAAGCCCTGGTGTCACAGATGTCACGCACTTTTTTTGACATTGCAATAACTTGATATGCCAGTCATAAGGGATCAGTATCTGGCAACACAAATCCTGCCTGCTGCACTTCTGGACTTGTGTAAGGAAGTTCTTTCATTCAAGTGATTCACTGAAATGATCCACTTAAGCTAATGAGCCAAAAATCATACCAAGGAGCTAGAGGATGTAGCAGATGAACTACTGGCCCTCTGCCTTGTGGTGTACTGCCACTTTTGCACTTCTTTCAGACCTGTTCCCTATGAACTCAACTTTACAAGCATGCTGAATGCAAGGACAGGCTATTTTATACCATCAAAACACATAAACTGAATCTGTCATAGTGGACTTAATTTTTCTTCTTGTTTAGGAGGATGAAGATCTCTTCCAGGATTTCAGGGCAAAAAAATACCGACAGATTTTTGCACTTAATACGCATACTGCAATATTTGTAGTATTTAGGTGGAGAGTTTGGAGGTACACAAGGTAAAGAATGCATAGAATAGCATAAAGAAACTAAAATCTGTAATAAAATTGTGGAATACAAACAATTAACAGCCTAATTTTACCTCAGCATCTTGCTCAGCACACGAACTTTTTTTTGAGGCATTCAAAAATTTTTGATTGGCGGTAGTAAGCAAAAGATCCTTAAGAACCCTGTTTAACGACAGTGTTGGTGAGCACCACTTAAAGCAAAGTCCAGTTCCTCCTATTGCAATCAGTGTCCAGCATGCCCCATGCTCTCCAGGCTGCCCCAGGTGCACGTCACCCACCTGGCTGATGGTGCTCATGGCTCTCATGTAGCTCTCGTTGCGGGAGCGGAACTTGGGGGATGTCAGCAGCCCTGCAGGGTCCAGGCTGTCCAGGCTCCTGTTGATGGAGACTTCACTCACTGCCCTCAGGTAACTGTGGCTCCGGATCTGAAGCTTTGGCGAGTGTTCACTGGATATCCTGGGAGTTTTGGGTGGGGGGAAGAAGAAAAAGAAAGAAAAAAGATATTCCATCAAATCCAAATGGCCTCACCAGGAGTGAGAATAACCAGATGTTTTTCACTGGAACAGCGTGACTTGAACAAGCCATGACACAGTCCTTGTATATTTATAAAATAAAGGCAATGTCAGTACTTTTATTTGGATTACCCCATGCTTTTATCAACAAAACCATTTATGAACATCCACATCTCGAAATGCTGCTGCTGATGTGACTCTGACATGTTCTCATGTATGTACTCATGAAATGGGACCATTTCTCATGGGGCTTTCAAGGGTGTACAGGCCAATAGGGCAGGCAGATCATATAAACCATGCAAAATGCACTCTTAGTATGCCTTAACCTGGGAAATCATTCCAACAGCATGGGTCACCTGATAAAGTTTGATACGCTTTAAATTTTATTTTAGACCTAGCTTAAGCCATGACTTAACAAAATGAATGCTGGGGAAGTAGCTTTACACAATGATGTCAAATTAGGGGTTTAAAAGTCATTTGTTGTATTTCTGAAGTCATAACTTTGCCTAATTTTTCAATACAAGTGACAGGTGAGATGTACAAGTAATCAAAAGCAAACAACACTCCCCACTCCCACCATTCCCCAGGGAATTTGTACTTCTGCTGTATTCCTGCCATATGTGCTGAGTCAGCTAGAAACAATTCTCCACCTGTGAGATGTTTTATCCTCTGAATGTGCTGGCTAAATGCTGTCTTCACAATCTGAGGCATCCTATAAAGATGTGAGTCACAAAAAGTGTGTGAAATACACTTGCATGAAATACAAATAATACAAATAAATATGTCTTTTGAAAGAACTCATCAATGAATAAAGTATCAAAAGGGTGAGTCTTCGATATACTTTTGAATTTTTAAATGTTCTTCATGAATCACAAAGCACACTAATTAAAATATTAACTAAATTTTCCATTTTAAAATTTAAATCTCACAGAGATGTTTACAGGTATATGAAAGAAAAATCTGTAACCTAATTCACAGGCTTAATCTTTGTCTCCTAGTCTTTAGAAATACATGCACAGCTGACCTGAAAGAAGAGAATCCATTTTATGTCTAATTCCTGAAGCATTTGCAGATATTTCATATTCAAGTATCTAATGATGGTAATTAGTATCAGCAATTTCCCAGTGGCATGCACAATTCTGGTAATTGTCAATGGATTTTGGGAGGACGATTCCATTGTGTGATTGCTCACCTAAGGAATTCAGAAACTGGGTCTGTTTCTGAATGGTCCAATACTGTAATAAAATCTTGGCTGTCTCTACAATACTATATTCTCTGGCTGCTAATTACCTGCGTAATAAAAATACTTAGTTACTCAATACTCCTGTCACAAGATGAAGAGAAAGCCTTTGCCATTTTCACTGTGTATATAGTGCAATACAGCAGCCATTTCCATACTCTTTGACTCCGTACACCACTTGATTCCACATGAGAAAACCTGAAGGTTTTTAAATGTCAGAATAAGTGGTGCTCCAAACAACTCAGAAAAAGTGGTGAAAAGTCAACTGTTAGTAATACTTACATTTGTTTACAGCATTTTGGTAACTAACACTAACCATGTAACTGAAAAATTTTATTGCCTGTTACTGGATTAAAAAAAATTAATGAATAATTCAGCAGACATAATTTTCTGATGCATGTGAGCTACTTCACCATGCTGCAGATCTGCAAACTGATCAGCATCGCCTGAAATGCATTTCCTAGATTGGCTCAAAATGTATTTTATGACTATGATGTGAACAGTTTGCTGCCAATATGTGACGTGCAAAATTCAAATAAGCTTGATTAACTGCCAGTTAATCAAATACGTCACCTGGGGCTTGTTGCTGCCCACTGATTAGCTGAGCTTGCAAGAAGACTGCGGCACATCACAAGATTCAATGCACAGATATTGCCACAGAAATCTCCAAGTGCTGAGGCACATGCCCTTTGAAGAGTGGAACCAATAGAACAAGATGCAAGTATCCACAGCACAAAGATTTTGCTGTGGCAGCCAGAGTAAAGAACATGTAAAATACTCATGGAAGTGTCATAGAAAGCCACCACAAACAGTACAGAAATGAATTTTCTGTATGCATTAGTATTGGATACTATTTTCCCAACTCTGTTTGAAACAAAGGAATTCCCCATAAAAGTAGATGTTCCCCTTTTATTTCAGATGCAGCTTCTCAGCACAGCTGCCTTTTTTTGCTGTTGTTGTTTTTGTTCTTCACTATGCAACTGGCCAGCTTGACACAATTCCAGAACTGTATTTTACAGGGGGCTACTTATCTTAATCTGAGCACATCTCCCATCTCCCATCCCAACCAAAGGAGGTAATTGGCTGCTGTTGAAGGAGGTGGCTCCTTGCTTACTGATTGCTACAATCTCTGTTTCATTAGATGTAGTGGTGGGGGAAAAAAGGAAAATAAAAAAGATTTAAACATAGAGAAAGAAACATTGAAGGCTTGCATTTATAATGATTACTGCTGCTTTTGTAGCTGTGTAATAAATCGTCACTATTTCCTCCAGTAAAGTTTAATGAACAGCTGAAATGCCACTGGAAATTTTGATAATATGCCATTTAGGAATAAATCTGACTATGTATGATGTGCAAGATCTGAATGCAGAATTAATTTTCTTGGAGTTACTATTACAAGTAATGTGTAAATGAAAAGACCTTTTTCTTCCTTGAGGGTTCAAGTCAGTCTCTTATTTATCCTGCATTACCTAAATTTCTGTTTGTGCCATTGTAATTTCCACAATAAGTGCAACATGCCAGGGACTGAGACTTTGGGACAGCTCTTTGGCCAATACAAAATGGTATTTTGGCTGCACTCATTGCACTGGATGTATTAATTGGCAGAAGTGGGATGTGAATTATTTAGGTTCTTAAACCAGCTCCTCAAGCATGCTCCATCATTTCTGTGCTGCACTCACAAGTGGCACATCCTCACACTGTCTGCATCAAGCTTTTTCCCCACACTGCTGCCCTTGCCTCAGGCCTCACCCCAGAGGATGAGTGCACAGCCACGACAGCATCACACTGATACCACACTGGGTGGAGGCACAGCACTGCTGGATGTGCTTCCCAAAAACCACAGCAAGAGGCGCCAGGAGGCGATGAGGGCTCTGTGTTGCTGCTGCTCTGCTGACTGCCCTTGTGGGCTTCCCAAGGGGATTGACAAGAGAAGGAGCCAGCCCTGAGCTGAAGTGGGTGGAAATGGAGTCTGCTGAGTCCCAGCAGACAAATAAATACTCCCCTGGGCAGAGGGAGGCAAGTGCCTCTGATCCACACTGTGCCTCAGAGGAGATCAAGGTACTCCCCCAAAGAGGCCAAAATACTACACAAATTCCATGAGAAGCTCTGAGAGGCAGGAGAATGTTAATTTAATCAGAAAACATGTTCTAGTGAAGCATCTGAGCCAGAAGATCATGTAGGTGTATAAATAAAATCTTTGCATACTGCACTGAGATTTCTGCTCTGTACATTTCGAACACACTGAGGCCTGTTCTGTTTTCATTCAAATAGATGAAAATATTTAAAACACACACATCTAATCACTCTACCACTGTTGCAACATGCGTTTTAAGAAATACTTTTAACTCCCTGTTAGAGATGTGCTTGTATTTACACAATATTAACATGATTTACATGATTTAATTCAGAGAAAAATACATTTTGGTCCCTCATTTATTTGATTATTTGCAGAGTAAGGAGTTGGTTGGTTGTAGGCACTTGTAAGGGGAACTAGACTCAATTGCTTTTCTCTGGAAGTTACAAGGAAGCTGGAGAGAGACCCTTCAATCAGGAATTGTAGTGAAAGGACAAGGAGTAAAATCTACAAACTGAGAAAAGGAAGAATTAGGTTAGATATTAAGAAGGGTTTTACTGTGAGGATGGTTAGCCATTGCAATAGGTTGCCCAGGGAGGCTGTGGATGCCCCAACCCTGTCAGTGTTCAAAACCAACTTGGATAAGGTCTTGAACAACCTAGTCTAGTGGGAGATATCCCTGCCCATGGCAGTGGGGGAGAGGGCTAGATGATCTTTAAGGTCCAATCCCTTAACACTCTGTGATTCTGTGATTCTATATCAAAGGGTTCAAAATGCAGTGTTAGCAATTTAACAGTGAAATAACTTTGAATACATTCTTGGAAGAGTTCCTATGCCTTGAAAATGTCTTTCAAATGACAAAGAGAAGATAGACAACAGGGATTTAACATAAGCAGGCAATTTTAGTTTCAAATATTTCCTTTTAATTTAGGAATGCACAATGCACTCTGTCATATGCGTGCTCTTTACAAAAAGCACTTTCATTTATCACATTTCATTTTTGAATGAAGAAAGGGAAAACCAAGCCTTACGATGGCTGCTTTTTTTTCTCTTTAGGCCAGACACAATATAATAAAATGTAGTTCTGACACTGTATTGTCTTCTGCAAGTTCAGCAGTCAGAATCACAGCACAAAGTACAGTGTTGTGCCAGATGGGTACTGCATTCTGCCAACAGAAAATGACAAAGCAGAGTAAAGTGAAAGTCCAGAAACATGTCCCAAATGCTTCTGTAAGCCAGCAGAGGAGTGTGCTAAAATTTGCCTTCAAACAAAGAAGAATACCTCAAAAAATACACCACATGCAACATGAAACCAAGAAAAAATAAACCTCAAAGCCACCACTACTGTTAAGTATCCCAGCTCTCAATTTTGCTGCATACAACTGACAGCTTGGATCCATGGGGATAAATTATCCTTCGCTGAATGTCCCACCACTGGCGTGGCTGGTGGGCACATCCAACATACATTTCTCTGCTTAATTTTATATGCATTTTAGTGTTGCTAGAAGGTAGAATAATCCAGTGCAGCCTGACACAAGGTGAAGGACACCAGAGAGGAAGATGTAGAGAACAATTTACTGATGCACATCTGTCTGATCCTAGTCGTGACATGGGTCAACCAGGCTGGGGTAATTTTTCTGTGTGGGCACCTATGTTCTGCTGCTTTTTGGTGCAGTGAACCAAAAACTGCCATATCACCAATGGGACAAGGGCAGCACATAAACAATTTTTAGCATTTGCCCTCCCAACTCCAGATTTTTTTAGGTTTGAAGACTTCCTTTTGTGTTCTTTTTATAAACAAGTGAACCTCCACATGGGGATTTCGTGCCTTGAAGCAAAAAAAAACCAAAAAAACCCAAAAAACCAAAAAAAACCCAATAAAACCTCTCTTTAAGTCCAGACCCTGCTAAAGGGTCAAGTGTGAGAAAGAAAATTTTAAAACTTGGAGAGATCCAGAAAAAGCTTATCTGCTGAAGAGAAAAAAAAGATGTCATCAACAGAAAAATGGCATTTCTTCCTTTTGCTTCTACTACCAGACCAGAAATTGTCCTTGCTGCGTGGACCAGCCAACTCATACCACAAAACTGCACAGACATGCCTGTGACACAGTTTTACCCATGCCGAGAAGAGGAGGAAGTTGCAGCATGGTGTATTTGTCCCTGTCTGATTTTTCAGATTCTCTTGAGAAACAGAAGAAAGCACTTAAAAAGGGAAATAAACAAACCAAAAAACCAACCAATCCAAAAGGCCCCACAATTTGGTGTTATGCATCTCTGTCTCCAGCTGTTGTGCAGTTTTTCAGTGAGCACATGGTGTCCTGCCAGAGAGCTTCTGTTTGGTTTTTTTTAGGGCAGCAGGAACTGGATCAATGTTTTATGGTAGAAAATGTTTCTAAAAAGCTCAGTCCCTTTTAAAACCCTCCATGTCTGACTACTGCCAACTTCAGAATCAACCATGGGACCACTTTATGATTTTGTTACAATCCTGCTTTCCTCTAAAAGGATACAGAAGCTTTGGGGATTTTTTTTCCTCTTTTTGGGATGTGGAGGTGTTGAGGTTGTATGAATTTATTTCATGAGCAATCTTTAGTTATTAAAATATTAGCAAACAAAGATGACTACTGAATAAAATTTCATGTATACATTAAAACAAATCTTCCCTTTTATCTCAAAGATCCTCTCAGGTGCTTTGTACAACCAAAAATACCACAGGCTAAAGTATTTAAGGAACATTTCCCTTGTCTTTGACATACTGTATTCTCTCCTTGCTTTCTAGACATGGTGAAAGAATAGAGCACAGCATGAAAGTGGCATATATGCAATTGAGTTGGCAAGAAAAGCAGATGGAAGATGATGCAGACAGACATTATACAGTTCTTTTTAATCAGAAATCTGGTCTGCATGCTGGTTCTGATTGCCATGTGCGTGTGTGTGCGTGGGAATAGTTGTGAGCACTCTTCTCTTCCACCCTGGAGAGTGAAAAGAGATTCTGAAAGGTAGAAGCAGTTCTACCCAGATGAACCAGCCCAACCCAGTGATGCCAGGGTAAGCTGCTTCTGTGTAAAACCATTTTTTGTTTACACTAGAAGCCAAATCCATCCTGTCTTGTCACAAGAAGCAGGGTAAAATGCAACATTGTCAAGAGCAGACAGCTTGAGGACAATATTTCTCCTCTCAGAAGCCCCTCTGAGGAAAGCTGCAGACCTTAATGTCCCCCTACTGCAAATCTTACCGGGTACATGTTCAAAGGGGTTTTTGGAGGTCCTTGCTGGAGGCAATTTGTCTGAGCCTAGACCAAATGCATGACAAAGGCTCTTGCCTTTTTCACCACAACTCTCGTTTGAGTGGGCACTAGTAATCCCAGGAACCAGTGCTGCTCAGCACAGAGAAATATATTTACCCAAGTTGGAAAAGATCTTGCCTTGCATGAGATATAATGGACTGAGAATGCAGACTGCCTGAGGGCCTGAGCAGGTCAGCCATAGTCACAGCCCTGCCTGGAGCCCTTTGGACCTTGCTGGAGAATGAAACCCTCCACCATTGCTTTGATGAACCCTTTGTCAGCACAGAAGTTACACTATCTTTCCTGCAGAAGCCACTCCTTCAGCTCTCCTCATCAAGGCCAGGCTTATCCACCTGATTCCACATCACTTTCCATTCTTGGTTACTTCAGCACCACCTCTCCTCACTATCGAGACTCAAAAGTCATCTGCAGTCTGCTCAGATGGAATTCTTATTTTAGGAATTCAAGCATTCCCCCTTGTCCTGTCACTACATGCCCTGGTAAAAAGTCTCTCTCCAGCCCTCTCATAGACTCCCTTTAGGTACTGGAAGGCCTACAGAATATAAAGAAGATATTCCCTGTTGCAGTCCTTGTAAAATCACAGTCTCCACAAGCTCACCTGCTTAGCTAAATTTTCAGGTCTCCCCCATTCATATGTTAAAAGTTTGATTAATTCTGCCGGTTGGAACACCAAAGAGTTGCAGCCCTCTGCCAAACCACAAGAGGAAAGCAGTTACTTTTCAGGAATGTCACCTGGCTGTGTGCTGAGCTGGCAGCACAACCAGCTCTGCCTGCTTAGCACCACGATTTATGCAGCAGCTCTGGCTTGCTCCCGGGAGTGGGAGGATGGAACTCCAGCTCACTAAAAGGCATCTTCTGGGCTGACTTCCCGTAACTGAAAGGCCCTCCTGTGCTACTCCAAGCTACAATATTGGGCAGTATTTATCTACAAATAATGTTTTCTAGGTAAATACGAAGAAAGTATTTGCTCTGGTGAATGTCACTGCAGTATTTATTTAAAGAGCAATTTTTTTTTCTGAAAACTTGCAATGCATTTTGAGCTTTCAGTGTCTTCAACTCCACAGGTCTGCCTGGACTATGTAACCAGGCAATGATCACCCACACACTGCATGGCCATGTGCCTGCAAGCCCTGTCACTATCTGCATTTGAGTCACCCCCTTCACAAAGACATTGCCAAACATCCAGATTAGATCTGCATAAACAGCTCTCAGTGAGATTAGGGAAATATCTTAGTTTTGCAAGTCAACAACATTACTCCAAAACCTTCACATACATAAACAGCCACCTGCATTTTCCAAAAAAAATGCATTTTACATATGCAGCAAATTTTCACTTCCTATTCAGTATTCTGCCATTTCAAAACTTTTGGTTACCTAGTAAAGGAAAAATAAAAAAGCAAAAGCAGCAGATTCAATGCCATCTGTACAGATGTGCAACACAAGACAAACTACTGGAGAAACTGAAAAGCAAGCACATTTTAAAGCAGTGAGGAGGGTAGGCTAGTAACTGCCAGGGTGAAGGGAAAAATCCCAAATCCAACTGAACTAAGGGGCTGAGCTCACCTTCTTACTTCTCTGAGTGATAGCCCTGTGTCCAAATGAAAATTTGAGGCAGCAAGACTGAACAAACACAAGGCAGAGCATGCTACCTAACAAATGCTGTATCTCACCCATTGTGGGCACACATTATTTCTTGATAACACTTGCCAATTGTAGACCTGGAGTGTCATTATGTGCTGGTGGTGACCATGGATTTTCCCTCCTCTTCTCTCTTGATGGGGTCATTTTGAAAGATCATGTATGCCCTCTTACTAAGTGGCTACTTCAGTATTCTCTGTTTTAGCTGGTTTGTATTTGAGGAACACCAAGCAGTTCAAAAAGCCTGAGGAGAATCCTGCCTTTTCTTCTATTATAAGCAGGTACCTCTCACTTAGTACATTTTGTTTCTCTGCAGAGAGGTGACTTGAAATAGGATCCAGCTACTCCTGAGGCACAGGGTTGTGGGTGAGGGTGTGATAAGACAGAGCAATGAGCTCCTGGATAACTCCACAACCATTTTCTCAAGGTGTGTCCTGGATAAGTACAGGTTGGAGCTCAAATATGATTTGCAGCTGTCTCTTCCTGATAAAAAAAGCAAAGAGTTTTGGGGAAACTGACTAAGATAAAACCATGCAATTTCTCCTGTCATACCAAAGAAGCTAGAAATAGTAACTTTAATCTATATTTTTATTTAAAGTAATGTCTGGATTGCAAGTAATATAAAAAATGATGGTATGCAGTAGGTTTCTCGAAAATTCTTTACTGATAATCTGGGGAGCAGTCTGCTGCTTTGGGGGATTTTCCCTTTTCTTACAAAGCAAAAGCAATACCCCAGGAGCAGGGAGAATTTCTCTCCATGTAACTTTACTGCAGTTATTCCTCAGAAGAAAAGTTCTCACTTTCCCTTCAGACACTTTTACATTAAAAGAAATTCCTCAAAACAAACCCAGCTAATTCCAACTCCCCAGCTATTCACGTATATTTTAATATTCTCATTTTCCATTACAAAGTATTTCCAGTTTTGTTCTGCAGTAAATACAAAAGGACCTGTTTGCTGTACTGAGATACAACATGAGGTGATACCCTGTTATTTCAGGTATATATATAATGGTCTGGGCAAGTTTTGTTGCCAATGCTCTTATAAACAGGGCCAAAGCACTAAATATCTCAAGGTGGAAGCCTGAAGTCGATATCCATTATGAAAATCTTCTGATAAATAGAAGTTTGTTGAAAAAATGTGAAATGATGCTTAACACATGTTTTTAGATTTTTTTTGCCTCCCTATAAAAAACCCCATATGCTTTCTGAGTTATAGGCTGTTGTTGGACCAAACTTGTACAGAATAAATCCTGATAAATTAGAACTAATTTTATTTTTGAGCATGAGAACCAAAGAAATAAATGTCTTAAGAAATTTGCATAATAATGCAAAATCCTGCTTGGGACTGAAAGGGATCTTTTATTTTGCAATTCTTTAAAGTAGGCATTTTTTAATCCCCTGAACCAGAAATACCCTGAAACATTTATTTGGGTCTGTTAGTAAAGGAACGGACAACCAGTTGTCATATCATTCATCACACTGTCAGTGTCAAGTACAATGATTCAGATGGAGGCAATGAGAATGTAAAAAGTACAAAGAATGGATGCCCTTCAGGGTTGTGGAACTTCAAAAGGGTTGTGCAACTTCAAAAGGGTTGTGCAGCTCATTTTAAAGGAAGAAAGCCTTAACTCCTGAGGAAGTCAGGTGGCTACTTGACCTGTAACAATAGGCATTCTTATGTATTTCCAAATATTTGTTTGAATTTAATTTCCATACTTGTAATTAAAATATAAGGTTTACTGAATTGGTACACTTCTCTTTTCCAATGAAAATATAAAGAAAAAAGATGTATTAAAAAAGCACAAATGTCTGTATTCGCATTGAAAGGGATAAAGCTTATTCCTAACTGATTTATAGTGTGCTCTCTATCCTATCTAAACCACAACACAAACAAACACTTGGTAAATGAATTAAGAAAAAAAACCCCTCTTCTTTCCAGAATATAATATACATGGTATACTATGGTGAAGGATACATGGTGAAGCTGAAGATGGCCTTTGGTCCTTCTCAGAAGATGAAAATACTTGGATATCTATGCTTTTGATTAAAATACCATAACAGAATAAAACAGCTCCCCAAAACCCCTCTAATTTTTTTCTGGATAAATATCATCTACTGACATTTAAAACTACAGGCAATTGACGGTGGTTCATGGGTTCAGATTTCAGTGTGGACTGAAATTTGCTGTGTGACCTGGAGGAGAAGTCATATAAACCCTCAGTCTCAGAGAACAGGTCTGTTAATACTTCCCTACACCCCCTCTGTGGCTGTAGGTGGCTTTATGATGCTGAACTGAAGTCAGCAAACACAACTGAGCTTCTTTAATGGAAATGAAGAGCAGCACCAAATTTTTATTCTATTAATGAAAACTAAGGTCACAGAACAACTGAAATTGTAATCTTCAGCCCCAGAGACTGACATTGTATATAAAGCAGAACACCTGATTAATCAAGACTAAAGTATGTTTGGAGTGATGGTCAAAAGGTACTTGAGAAGAAGTATATTTTCTGATTAAAACCATTATTGACTATGGATGGTGATTGCTATGGATATGATATCATCTCGAGTCAATGGTTTTGCTTGAATGCTTGGAAAGCTCTCCAGCCTAATAAAACTTCAGTAACCTATTGAAAAGTTTAATACTTAAAATGTCAATTTAAAGTAAATTGTAATGAAACCTGTATTACTTTCAAAAGCCTCACAATTCTTTTGAGGAGGGACGGAATTTTGCCCTGAACTTACATAATTTAATTTTGTTATAGGAGTAAGTACCCTCTTCCTCAGATGACCTCTTCCTTAAATGGCTGTTGTACATACAGCAGGTATTTTTACTGCTCTGTCACCTTGATTAGGAAAACAACAACATTATGATAACATCAATCCATTTCTAATTGTCAGGATCACCAGGGCAGAGACCTGTGTGATGGTGTTTGAACACCAGTATGTCTTTGTGTGCAGGTGAGATGCCACCTTGAAGGGTGGGACTCTGGTTTCTCTTGTGATGTGTCAGGTAAGAGCCAATTTGTCAGTCCATTGAATTCTGTCCCTCCAACTAAATATATATGGGGCTTGAAGCTAGGCAAAATTAGGTTGAGCATTTCAACTCTGCAGCAGCCTTACATTTTCAGGAACTATCCAGGAAGGGATGGGTCAGTTGTTAATGACATGATCACACCTGAGCTGCCTGCTGTTGTATGGGCATGCACTGACACATCCAAGGAGATGGAAGAAGCACTGGTCTCCTGCTCACTGTCTAAGGTGCAGTGTTGCACCGTGACTACACAAGCTAAGGTGCTTCAAATTTATCACTTTTTCAATTTAGTATACATCAGAGATCAGCTGTGATAAATCGCCAAGTTGGACCACAGAGGTGCAATAGAACCGGGTCAACCTTCTTTACCTGACTGCTGCTGGGAATCATCTGATAACATGTACAGAAGGGATTGGAAAAGCTTGAGAACACTGTAGAGGTGACCTTGAAACTCTGAAAATCTGGTCACATAACACAGTCACGGATATGTACACAGAGGCACCATGGATTACACAGCAGGCAGGCAGCTGTGGGATCCTAGCCTCAAATAAACAAGCTCACAGCAGCTAAACTAAGGGAATAATTCCTCGAGGTGTTAATAAAGAGCTCCACTTACTGTCATTGGAGCCAGCCAGCCACTAGAGGGAGGAATGATCTAGTGCTGCCAATGACTGCTATTTATTATGCTTCCGCAATTCATTATGTTTTTCTTAAAGCTCATCTCATGAGGCTTGCAAAACCTTTCCAGTTAAAGGAAAGAAATATCGAGCTTTCACAGTTGGTAAAGAACGCACACAAACACAAAGTTCAAGGGCTCAAGAAACAGAGAACATATAAAAAGAGAATCTGCATGTATCCTTAGGAATATATTCTGAATTTTATAGCCCAGATGAATTGTGGACCCGATTTTCAATTAATTAGGATTCATAGGGCAATTTAATTTCATAGCATTCAGCATATCATTTACAAGAATTGCAGGACTGAAAGCTTTTTTGTGTGTCTTTTGTGATTCAAAGTATTTTTCTTGGTGACTAGAAAGGGCAGGTCAGTAACTGGGTTGAAATAGGTATTTTCCTTCTGTACAGAAACCAGCAACTTGCTAAAAATGTAACCTCCATATTCTTTGGGAATAAAGCTATTTGAAAGTGGAAACCAAAGAAAAGTTCAACACAATAACACACTCTCAGTGGCTGCATTGCTAATCTTGTGCCTTTCACTCCAGATTACTATGCTAAACATCCATTTATAGCAGGAAGGAAGCAATTTGGATATGTGAAGCAGGGTTTTGTGTGTAGAGCTATTCACTATTCACTGATAAGAAGATATTCAGTAAAAGGAAAATGCTAAGTAAAATTAAAAAGTTGTTTTTATCTGAAGAAAAGCAAGTAGTTAATGAGATAGGTAATTGCCAAAGGTTTAGCAGGTCAGATCTCAGAGTTTTGCTAGAGGCCTGTCAATGGAAAAGTCTGAGTCACATTTTTTCAATTTAGACAAATTCTGCTACGTTAGGAGGCCCAGTTCTGTCTTTCCAAACAGGAAAAGGTCAAGCTTAAACTAAGTAGAAAAAGCCTTTTTTATAAAAAAGACTGTGACAAGCTCATGGATAATCTAGTTTTGAATGCACTGAGTTTGGGATGTAAGTAGAAAACTTCTCCCCTAGCCCTTGTGGGTTTTACTGTACCTAGCTCTTGTTAGATAATTAGGCTGTCATCAGTGTAGAAACATTGGTGCTGCTGTCTACCCTCTTCAAAGAAGAGAAATCAGAAGACAATATGTCAGAGCAAAATCTTTCCCACAGCCTTCCAAATGTCTTTTCATCAGAAAATTCACGGGTTTTCCAGGAATAGTCACACACAGAGCATACAGTGGGAACCCCCTCCACTCAACCAGACTGTGATTTTCAGTGTGTGGTTCACTTGCTTCTCTTGCAGCACACACCATGGCAGTTCAGGCTCTGAAAAGTACTAAAATATCTTTTCCTAGCTCTAAAGGCCTTCTCTATGGGGAAAAAAAAAAAAGAAAAAAAAAGAAAAAAAAGAAAAAAGGCATTTTAAGATTCCCTTCTGCTATACTGTGAAGAGTAACAAATATAAAGAAAATTTATAGAGAAGTGAGTGGGAAGCTGTGTGTTAGTGCATGTGGGCAGGTCGTGGAGGGAAGAGGAGATTTACAGCTGGCTGAAGGGCAGCATGCCCCCTGTGAGAGTATCTGAACCACCTCTAGGACATATGTTAGCAGTGGATGTGGGCTGCATGGTGGTAAGAGATGGAAGGTCTGTTAAGGTAGGGGAAGATCAGACCCATGAATTTCAACAGAGACAGCAAAATGCCACATTACTTCGTGTTACTGCTGGGAGTAGCTTGCTCCCCCTCTGGGCTTTCACATGGCACAGGGAGAGCGAAGATGTGCAGCAGGTGGAAGGAGAGAAGAGAAGCACAGCTGAGGAGGAACTACAAGAACTGACCCTTTTATTCCTTGGTGGGGCCTTGCCAGCCTCTGCAGTTCTTCCTCTGGCAGGGAAGCATGAGGATGATTTAACTTCTTCTCCCCATGCTGTGCCTCACTGCTCACACGGTATGGTGGGCTGCTCCCAGGCATCTCAGTGAGCCCTGGGAAACGCTGCCACAAGCCTCTCTACAGGAGCACAAAACAGGAGCCAGGAGCAAGGGGACAGTGACTAACCCTGGCTGTACACCATCTCTGCAGCCTCTCTAGAAGGTTCTGTAATTGGTGCACTAACTATAATGAATCCATCCTCGTGACAAGCCGATGTACAGGAGGTTTCTGCCCAGAGCTGGAGGCACATGGAAAGCCGTGCCTGGAAAGAGGCCAGGCAGGGAACAGCAGCAGTGGGATGTCCTCGGCCTCTGCTCCCGAGGGCACAGCCTCCTGCCATGGAGGCACAGCACGCCGGTGTGGGGGCCACGCTCTCCCACCACTCTGCTCCCCTCTGGCAGAGAAAGGGGCACGGCACCCGAGAGCCTTGCAATTTCAATCCTTCATTTTAATTGCTCAACTGATCCGCCCCTTCCCTAGGGGAACAATTGGATCCAGGCTCTCGTTCCAGGTGCACCCCTCAGGCTCTTTTTCAACCTGAGAAACACCACACAGCAAAATCATACCTTAGAGTGCTCCTGAACTATAATTAACCTTAGCGTATCATTTTTATGGAAGAGAAAGCAGTTCAATTTGTCTGAATTCAAAAGGACCTGGAAGAAGAGTGGCAAGATAATGTTTCTTTAACAAGCAGCTTGATTAATTCATGGCAGAAGTTATCATCCTATTGTGTTGAGTAGGAGGAAGACATTTAAAACCTCTTATCAACTTTGTCCAGGGGAGAAAACAACCTCGACAGATCAGATTTTAAATGCTACACTTGAGACTTGTAAACAACCCACTGCAGAATCCAGCACTGAGGACCCAGATCCCAATTGCATACTATTCCCAAGGACTCTCAGAGAAACAGTCAATAAGACACATTTTTATGTGTCTTATTTCTATTAAGTCTCATGCCTTGGGGAGAAAAACTAGTGTTGATTTCATGAATGGTGTGTATCTCCCCATGGAGCATAATGCCATCCCAGTGAGTATCTCAGGCCTTTACTGAGGGCAGTGGGTAGCCCTGGGAGAAGGGCACGAGATTCACATTCATCTCAGATCTAACCTGGATCACACCTAACCTTCCCATTCAGTGCTGCCCATCACAGAGGCACTGAGGGCCTATATATATATATATATATATATATATATATATGTATTCCTGTGAAATATAGGATAGCACAACACAAACTGCAGGCTTCAACCCAGAAGTAAACTTTTACCTGTGTCTGGCTACTAAACAAGATAATTTTACTTTTCACCTCTAGAAATAGTATGAGAAGGGTTTAGATTTTTAAAAAATATAGCTGAAAATGTTGTAAAAGAGGCTTGCAAATAAATCTCAAAAAAAAATTTAAAATCAGAGTTCTGACTTTTACTTTACATGTCAGTTTTGTTTCATCCTCTACTTTAAACACACTCCTTAAAAATAAAGAACCTTTCTCTATGTATTATTTACTATTCTCTATTTTGTACTTGGTTTAAAGGACTTACATAAAATAAAATACATAATCTGAGAACATATTCAAAAGAAGAATCTCTACAACATCAGCATCAAACTACAGCCCTGTTTTTAAAGAGACAGCTGTTCAGGTGATTCACTGTTTGTATGAACTTCAAATGGATTATTTTATTATTCTTTGGGCTGTTGCCCTTAGGGGAACTAGTTACATTAAATAACAAACTACCATTATATGGACATTCTGATTCCAAGAACAGGGGAAGAAATATAGTCATAACAGGCAATTTCAGTAGAAAATGCAGGCTTGTCCATATTCTGCCAGAGGCAAAGCACTCAGATGGATACTGCAGTCATCATAGAGATATAACGAATCTGATTAGCTTCTCTGGAGAAGGAACAATTAGAGCTGATAGGATAAAGCCTCCTCAGTGCTCACGTGTGTTTGCACAGGGATCAGTGTGCAAGGACCACCTGACTGCTGGCCAGTGACAAGGCCACTTCACCTGCTGGGCTGTGGTCCTGAGCCACTGCAGCAACGCCTGTCTGGAGAAACGGAGCAGGGAGCAAACCCAGTTCTGAGGAAATCACTCCAAAGATAGCTTGGAGCGTGACAGTGCAGCCACCCACCATGTGTATGGTGGAGCAATGGAGCACCAGAACTGAAGGAAGGCAGAGCTGTTTCCAACACAAGCTGCATGCCTCCCCAGTGAGAAAGGATGCAAAGAGTGGGATCCAGGAGTGCTAACAACAGGCTGGCTCTAGTCAGGACAAGAAACTGTGGGATGAAAGAACTGTGAAAGACTCCTAAGAATGGTGTTAGTAATTGCACTAATGAAAAAAAAAATTAAATGACCACTGATGAAATTCTAGCAGGAGGATCTAGTGTAAGGATCAGGGTTACAATAAATGCAGGCAGTATGAATGAAGTAGCTACTACATACTGATTATTTTCAAAGTGTGAAACTCATAATAAAAGGAAATAAAATAAGCAGTGGGGAGGTGGAAATATAGAAATAGTTGATAGGACATTCATTCACAGAGTGAAGGGACAGTGACTGTAATTGTGCTGTTCTTCATGCAAGTCTTGTGTCTTTTAATGGAGAAAGGACACAGCTCACTTAGCTAAGTCCTGAGGTTATAAGAATATTAATCTTATAATAAACACTTAAAAAAAAAAAAGAGAGCAAAGAAAAGGGACAACAGAAATAGTGACATAGTGCTGGCATTCATTCCAGCTGCTGTCAGTCTAACATCTCATTTATGAATATGGCATCATCCACCCCCTCCCAATCCAAACACAAAATCCCTCTCAGTTCAAACTTGTTCATCACAGGTAAACAACAATTCATTTGTGCTCTAGGTCAAATGATCTTTTTGTAGGGGGCAAGGAAGTGGTGGAGGACGGGAAGTAATAGACAGAGAGTTACCTCTCTCCAGAAATGACATCCAACCCAACAGCAAATGACTGAACTACTGCAGTGGAACAGCCTGACTCACCAGCATTTCAAACAAGTCTGAGCAACATATCTCTGCCAAAGCCCTGTTGTCTCACAGCTCTTACAGCCACATGGCTGACATGAGTCCAACAGATGCTGTGCAAAGCTGGAATCCTTGGCTAGAGATTTAGATAGGACCTTATTGACAAGGCAGTGCCAGCGTTTCTGAGATTTCTAACGTTTTTTGATTTCAACTTCATGAGGATGGTTTAATGACGTGTTGGTTACACCCCACTAGAATAGAGAAGAAAAGACCTATTCAAAGCAGAAATTGTCTTCCCTTAATATCTCATATTTTATAAATATAAATTTATCATTTCTACAAACATAACATACAACTTAGTTGATGTCATTGACAGCATTTCACCTGGAGAGTTTCTAAGTTTTCTGCATTATGTATTTATCGTTATTTTTGAGATTTATGCAAAGTTCAGAACCAAATTATTTCCTTAAATGTAGTAAAAGCAAAGTAGCAGTTTTAAGTTTTGTAAAACAAAGAGGAAAATGAATAAATGAAACAAGAACCTTATATTAACTGGCATTATAGTACATCTTCCAAGTTTTGTTATGCAGACAGTACTAAATACTGATCATTGTGAGAGAGTTTTAATAAGTGTCTACATCGTAACTATTTTGATGTGATAAAGTAATAAATAATAACTGTGAACATTTTTAGGAGTAACCCAAGGAAGAGCTACCTCCCAAAAGTAGTTTCTCAAGGTTTCCTTTCAAGCATAGAGTAATGAAAGCTTAGCACAGATTTGCTATAGCAATTGTCATATATAAAGCAGGAAAGATTTATATACTAGTCCTGAAATCTCTTGAGATTGCCTTCAGCATGATACATCACTGTCACAGCGCAGAGCTGCACAGACACAGCTCAAGCATGTCTGCCAGCCCAACATCACTTGAAGAAAGAGAAGGATTTGGGTGCTGTGGATGTGGCTGCTGGCATTTGGGAATGACAAAACCAGTTAGTGCTTTCTGCAGTCGCTGGGCTTGCTGCAGGCAAAGCTGCTGGGCAGCTGGGGTGCAGGCTGGTTGGTAGCACAGCCCTTCTGGAGAGGAATGGGAAATTGCTGTGTAGTTCAGCTGCAGATGGAGCCACAGAAATCCCTCACAAGAACGCAGTAGATGCTTCAAAGGTGCTTACAACAATTTTTTTTCCCCACACTGGCAAATTAAACAGTGATTGTATGATGGTTCTCTGCCCTTGTAGTCTACAATGGGTGAGAACGCAGGCACAATGTAAAAAAGCCTTTAAGTATTTTCCCTCATTTCCACACTCCTAAAAAGACTTATAACTTCTTTAAAATGTCAGGTCTCTTCAGATGAACTTTCATTCTCATCTGTCACAGGGAGCAGAGTGGTATTTGATGCTGCACCTATTTCATGGGCCATACACTTTCTTTGCTGCCCCATGCTCCCACTCTTCATCCTGCACTCAAGCCAGCAGAGAATCACTAAATTTAGCTGAAAGTTGCTCTATCTTAACAGTAATAGGAGCACAAGAAAATAGAAGAAACAAATGACTGGGTATCAACATGATTTAGTAATAGAATCTTTAATTTGTAAGGGTAGAGCAAGTTTTCATCCCAATCTCTCTTTCTCTCACCCTAATATGATGCAGATTAACAGAAGATCCTAAAGCATGTCAGCAGAAACACTGTCTTGTACTTTCACATTAAAACTAAAGCTATGTACACTATTTTAACATTTTCAATTTTTAATCTGAAAGAACTCCACCATTTCACAGTGAAAAATGATTGCCTTTCTAGCTGATCAGAATAGAAAATTATTATGAATAATTAACTTAGTTATTGTTGCCTATTTGCTTGTCTTGTTATGCAGAACATTAAGGACTCCAGAATGATTTTTTTTGCAAACACACATCTCTTTTTATGCCTGTGAACTTTCTGCATGGCAGGTTCAATAAATCAGCTGAGCTCCCTTCAGCAAACTAAACCAGATAGCATGAGATCACATACCAAGGGTCAAGCCATGGTATGGCTGGCAGCGGTGGGAACATGATTTCAAAATGCTGGCAATGAAATAACATCTAAAGAACATTAAAGAATTGTGCAGCACTGCTGTGGGTGGGATATCTATATTTACTGTTCAACAGCAGGCCTTCAGGAATAATTTGGTCCTGATGAGAGCTTTATTTTTGCATTTTAGAAATAAGTTAAGAAAATGAAGTAAGAACAGTAATAGTGGGTATATTCAATAGCCTGAGAAAGACAGACAGAGAATTGAAAAAGATAGGTCTGGAGGGGTCTTCAGGAGGTCATTTGGTCCCTCCTTCTACCCTAAAGCAGGATCAGCAATACCTAAATTTGTTCTGACAGACATTTTTTACCCTTTTCTTGAAAATGTCCAGTGAAGTGATTTCTTTCGGCAATCAACTCCCACGCTTAACTATCATTACTGTGAGGAAAATTTTCATAACATACAGCCTGTGTATGCCTTTGCAGTCTATTTTTTTTCCCCTGTCTCCACTGGACATTATTAACTCCCTTTCTGAGGCAGCATTTTAAGTATGTGGGAAGAAGTCAGGCTAAAAATAAAGAAGACCAGTTTTGCACACAAATAGGCATGTTGGCTCTGTAAAGACTATACACTGAAAGAGATGGCTGAAAACTACATTTTGGTTCAGTAATTATACTTGTTTTTCTTAACACAAGCCCTAGAAGTACCCATTTGATACATAAATTACAATGATAGGGTTTGCTTCTTAACAGACAACAATGTTACATTGCATTCATCAACATCATTTGCTGTAAAATGCATAAATGTTTCTAGGATTTAATTGAGAGAAGCTAGAATGTTGGAAGTCCTAACTTTCATCTGTAGCTATGTTCCATACAAAGCTAAATCTTGTGTGAAAGTGAAGCAGATGACTAGACACAGGACAAAGATTTTCATGTCTGCAAATAAGACAATCATCTAAACGAGATTGCTGCTTTTCTTTTACAGATTACTGACTTCCAAAATTTTCCTATAGTATCACAAAAAAAAAATAAAATCACATTTTGGCTGAAAAAGTTATAGGCTTTTCCTTTTTTTGCCAATGCTTATGCCTGGAGAAGAGAATGCTCTGGGGTGACCTTATTGCAGGCTTCCAGTACCTAAAGGGAGCCTACAATGGAGATGGAGAGCAACTTTTTACCAGAGCATGTAGTGATAGGACAAGGGGGAATGGCTTCAAACTGAAAAAAAAGCAAGTTTAGATAGTAGGTTAGGTATCAGGAAGAAATTCTTAACTATGTCTGTGGAGAGACATGGGAAGAGGTTGCCCAGAGAAGTTGTGGATGCCACATTTCTGGAAGTGTTTAAGGCCTGGTTGAACAGGGCTTTGAGCAGCCTGGTCTAGTGAAAGGTGTCCCTGTGTATGGTGAGGGGTTTGGAACTAGAGGATCTTTAAAGTCCCATCTAACCCAAACCATTCTATGATTCTATGGATATTCTTATGCAAGTTTATGGCAATAGTATGATTGCCTCAAATTTCAGCGAGTAAAGGTAAAAGTACAAGTGGGACAATAACAATAGAATACATCACAGACTACAACAAAATTTTCACTTCTCATCTCACAGAAACAAGAAATAATATTTATACAAACATGGTAATACTGACATAACAGGTCATATGTAGCTAGGTGTGGACTAATAGAAAGCTGGGTTTTAAAATGTGATAAGCAGTGACTGCTACCAATGAGACTGTAATATCTAGAGAATCCCAGTTTCACTGCAAGACAAACTGGTTGGGATCATCACAGAAGTAGAGAGGAGGAGTGTTCATCCTACCCACGTCCTGTGCAGTGAAATGTAGGGATGCCCTGTCTCCACAGACCATTGTGGGTTCACTTCTGTGCTGTAAAGGCAGCCATACCTCTGTATATGGGGGACACAAAACCCTGAAGGGAACCTGCCATGGAGCACAAGATTTCTCTCATGCCCATTGGTGATACTAAGCCTTAACTGACTGAATGTGCTTTATAAATCCATCACTAACAGCTGTTCATTAAAATCTCCAAGCTCTAAGATCCTCCAATAAATCAATATCCTCCCCTCCCTAAACAGCATAAACACAAAACAGATGTCAGGTGCCATAAGGAAACCATTGGCTCCCAAAGTATGCCCACCTACTACCTCAAAATAAATATATTTTTCATTGTCTTGCCTTGAAATTTTTTTCTGACTTATAAATTATTCACTGAACTTAATCATACTTGACACACAAGCCTGAAAAGTGAGAAATGTGTCCAACAGCTTCTCCCTTGTTTCAGAGAGAAGAGAATGGATTGCAATAGTGTGAATAAAACGGTAGATAATATATCATTCATCAGTGAATGTGAGCTGGGAAAGTCACTATCTAGGTCAGTAATAGTTCCAGAACTGCTCCTTAGGCTGCATGTCCAGAGTGCATGGAGATGCTTCTGTCTCTTTAATGCAAAATTAAAAATACTCCCTGCTCAAGAAAAGAAACAAAACACACCTCAAGGAACATGGAAAGAATTCCTTTGCTAGCTACAGGTTTGATAAAAATGAAAGAGACTGCAACATGAAACAATTACACCAACTGTACTGAAAACATACTGTAAAACACTAGTAAAAGATTAATCAGACTTATTTCTTTTGTACTAATTAGAGAAGTCATTGTTACCTAATTGGAAGTCACTCAGCAAGAAAGAAAATTAACTAGCTTCCCTGCATGTGTCTAAAAATATTCACCATAATGAAAATGTGGTATTGCACCACCTCTCCCTTCTCCCCATCTGGGATCTGGAGCAGATCACTTTAGCAGAATGAGGACACCACCTCATAAAAAAAAAGAAAAAAAAGAAAAAAAAGAAAAAAAAGAAAAAAAAGAAAAAAAAGGAAAAAAGAGGAAAAAAAGAAGAAGTGTGCTTTTGTTTATATGACATCTTCTGCTTTTTTTTTTTTTCCCTAGATATTTTTGACTATATTATAGTAATACAGGAACCTCAAAGTAAATAGGCACTCATTCCCAAGACTGGGATGGTTTTCAAATGAAGGATTTATGATGTGCCGTATGGTTAAGTGTAGTGTAAGGATATCAGCTTCAGTTTCCTCAAATGTCAGAAGAGCCTGGGCACTGTTTCAGGCTACAATTATCCATATAACCCTTATCATCTCCCTCAGTGCAGACACTTCCCAAGAATCACTTCTGTGAGGACCAGGAAATCTTGAAATATGTCTTATACTAAGTAACACTGGTGTAGTTTGATTTTCCATCCAAGTCATCCTAGCAGAGTTGGTGCTGCAACTCTGTCAAGATTTGCTTAGTAATATAGGTTGACTCCAGCTTGGTGGTTTGTCCTCCACGAACTGACTTGATCTCAGTGAGTGAAGTGAAAGTTTGAGTTCAGGGTATATAAATCAGATCTACCTCTTTCTCATTGCTCTTGTCACTGTTACTAAGCTTGCTAACAGATTATATCACTTAATTGAGATTGATCATTTATTGTGATTTGGTTTTCAAAGCAATTTTTTAATCCAGATTTCCATAAACATCCAAGCAGAAAGTACTTACAGTATTTGTATTAACACACAAAAATATAAAAGTGAGTGTAAACAAATAACATGCCCCTATTTTGAGATATTATTTTTGGAATGTCTCTGATTAACTTTAAAGGTAGTAATTGTTTGGTTCATTTTAAGTAATATATACAGTAAATCATAGGAACAGATGCAGCTGTGATGGAGTTTATATAGAAAAATTCTTTACCATGGGATAAAAAGGAGAAAACTCTAATGCTTATATGTTCACATGCTCTCTTCATCATTAGTGGTGAAACTTAGTGTGCATTAAAAAGAGATTTTGATGCTTATAATTGAGTTTCTCCTAATCACAGCTGACTGGAGAAACATCACATGACTAGTAAAAGACCCTGAAAATAAAGATTTGCTAAGAAAAAAACCCTCATTTCTGTTCTTCCTTCTATCCTTTTTACATAAATTCTACAAATGCATCTACAAAGTATCAAGATCATTAAAATTTTCAATTCACTAGTGATCACAGAGTACAACTTGTCTCAGAAAAAAGTTTATGAGATCAAATATGAGTTCAAAAGAAAAATTCTGCAACTGTATTTAACCCAAAATCCATGTCTACAAATAAATTATCACTAAGTTCTGTAATATGTTACAAAACCTCCTACAAACAAACAAACAACACCAAATACAAGATTCAAATGGATGAAGTCCCCACAACAGCAGCAATAATGAGTTAAGAAGCATAATCTGCATCTATATTTTGAGCAGCGAGTGTGTCTGTGGTGGAGAAGAGGAAAGGGGGAAAAATGAAGTAGAAAACCTGTGGTGACAGGATCCATCTCTCAGTCCTCTTGTCCTCAGCAGAGTTTTCCAGTCCCTTCCATATTCCTTATCTTTTAGGCTGAGAAAATGGCGCCATCATGTTATGGCTTGTGCTGACCCACCAGCTACTTTGCCCATGGTTCTTTGAAAGAACAAAAGGGATGGCTGCAGATCCTTCTTTGCCTTATCCAGATACATATCTTGATAAAGCTTTCTGGAACTTCCTATCTTTCTGATTTCAGTCTCTCTAGCAAACTTGGTTATAGCTGGCTAATGGATTTAAGAGTTACTGGGAGCTGGAGGTGACAGGTTGGCATGTGGACAGCAATGTAGTTGCATACTTTTTATCCAACAAAAACTATGTTAAACATAAACACGATATATATAAATAGTGAAGGAATATGTCTTGAATCAAGCTCAGCTGTAAGAGAATTGTCAGCTATCTGCCACCTGCACCTTCTTTACAAGTTTGCTAACCAGTCCATTTTCAATTTGCTTACAAGTGAAAGATAAACTTTTGCCACCTTTTAGGAATGGCAAGAAAATACCACCTTTTTTTCTCAGCTGAATCATTTTTTTTTTCTAGACTGTGAAAGCTTAAACACTAAAAGCATACTGCCAGCAAAGACAGAGAAAAAAAAAATCTGCTTACTTCCTGATAGGATAATGAGAATGCAGTAGCGGAGGTGTGTATTTCAAAATCACAGCAAGCTGTGCTTTACCCAGAATGGTACCACAGTATTTGACACATGTGCTGTAACCACATGGAAACCATGGCAATGGAGGAAAATTGTAGGAAGGAGATTGTACGGTATGGCAGGGAAAAAATCCTCAGCAGAACCGAGAAAATGAATTTGTATTATGTAAAGGAGATATGAGACAGTTGTGCTGTTCAAAGGTTATTCCTTATATAAAAAGAAACATTGGTAATAATGAAAATACTTTCTTAGAAGAGTAGGCGCATGAGCAATGGTAGGTAGGTAGGTGGGAGGAGCAGCGTGGGTTGTGAGACCAATATTAGACTTAAAGGAGTCAGAGAGGAAAAGTCCCAAAAGATGAAAAATCCCTTCAAAAAACAACAGTGATAGCAAAAGGGAACATGTTTTTAAGTTGCTTGCTCTGCCAGAGACGAAAGTGCAGCCAACTGGAGACTGCACACTGCAAACTGAGAAAAAGAATAGCAGAAAGAATTGTGCATCAGGAAGATCCCTGACAATTATTGCCTTAGAAACACTGCTTTCACGGCATGGTTTGCTCTTCATGGGCAGAAAAACCCCATAATTAAAGGAGTGAAATACCACTCAGCTTTAGGGTGTTAATAATACCCTTCGAGGTCAACCAGAAGGTCCACTAGTGACAGTAAAAGGCTGCCTGCTGTCTAGAGCAGCCTTTGGCTCATTTCCACAAAGCTCTTATTCAGGTGCAAATTGAGCCCAAGTCAACAGCAAGCCAAGGAAATAACTTGTTATCACCCATCACACAATTGCTTCATGCCCTGTATTCAGTGAGTTAGAGGCCCCAGTTAAGTCTCTGTCCAACACACCTGCAAAACTCTAACACAACTCTGGAGTAATCAGGGTAGCCACGGGATGAAAAACTAATGTCATTGTGAAGGTCAAGTCACACTATTAAGAAAGTATGAAGAAGTCTGCAAACAAAGACCTAGCTTAACAGAAGACTTCAATTCCCAGAGCAAGCACTCAGCTGTTTCTCATAAAACCCCCAGAATTATCATGTTCAGCAGAAAGTAATGAAAGCACTGCATAATTATGTATTATACAAATTGTCTCTGAAAGTGAAAGGTTTCTCAGGAAGAGGTATTTCTTTAAAATATCAGCACAGATTAAAAGAAATAATTCTATTTCCTCCCAGTTTATGCTGGAAAGCCATTGAAAAAGAAAAGTTATTTCATGCTTTTCCTCTTTTATGTTTTACTTCCATTTACCATTTTTCCTTCCTTCTTCTACCCTAAGATTTACATCCTACTTCTGCACAGCTCCTAAACTTACATGCATTTTACAGAATGCAACCAAAAATTAGGGACATTCCTAAAAGCTTTCCCAAATAGGAAGGGATTAAAAAACATGGGAAATTTAAGTATTTATACAAGCACTTTGCTGAATTACAATGACTTGAAAGCTAAAAGCTTCTGCTGCCTGGCACCTCTGGTCTGACATCCTCTATGGGTGAACACTGACATGCAGGACATTTGATTTTTCATAAATCTGTATTTTTTAAAAATCCTGTTTCTACAGAGCACAAAAATGACCAAGAGCAAATACACTCATTGTGATGCACTGTGCTTCACATATACTATGGAACTCTGGGAAGCATGCTTCTGAAAACTCAGAAAGAATAAGCTCCGTGCCTGAAAATGTGTCCATGCATGAAGCATGGCTGGATAGAGTTCGTGGTGCTCAATAACATTCATGTTCACCTTGCAGAGGTTGCAATGACTGATCTCACAGGAGGAGTTTTGGCTCAGGAAAGGATGTGGTAAAGTCTTCTGGATGATGAAAGGAATCACTGGATCCCTTGAGCAAAAGCCAGCTAGATTATGAAAATCCCTGCAGAAAATGAGATTGCTTTCTCCTTTGGACACTAATGGAAAGACAGAGAAGAAGCAATCCCAGGCTTCCTTTGAGACACAGGGAGGCAGGCAAGCAAGTAAGCTTGCTTTTTTTCTGCTGGTCTATTCATCACTGATGTCAAGAGCATGACATTCTTAACAAGGATCAAACAGCTTTCTCTAAAATCTGTTTCTCAAATAAGGTCTCTATGAAAAAATGGGGTAGAAGAGGACAAGGAAGGAGAAGAAATTAATGAAGGAAATGCAGGAGGAGTCTTTTGTCACTGATCATGGATACCAGAAGAGATAGAGATCCTTTTTATTTTTTTTCCCCATTTTAAAGCTGCAGCCTTAGGCAAGTTATACTAAAATTGGGTTATTTTTGTTCCAGTGAACTATGATTCACTGTTATAGCTAAGAATTTAGAAAAAGACAGAAGCAATTGTTGATTTTAAATCCACACTCTTTTCTTTTACGGATATAATTTATTTTCTTGCTTTAAGGGACCTTTCCATTTTAGAACCAATTAAAATAGAATGTTAATACAAAATTGTCCATTTGTGAGATTTTCCTGACAATTTGGGTGGCTTTTTAAAAAGGCCCAAATAAAGGAAAAACAAATAGTGGCATTTAAAAAAACCACAAACTCATGATTCATTTTGGCTAAAGTTTTCATAAACAATTAAAAAAATATTTTTGGTTCTCCACGAAATACTGTGCAATTCTGAGTGGAAAACATGGGTTTGTCTGCTTTCAGATGGTCTTTGTTCTTTTTTAATTAAATGTCAGATTCTCTCTGGAGTTGCAAAGACTGTCTTAGGGCTAATTTCACACGTTGAGTATATATAAATATGCAGTTACACAAAGCTTTTGCAGGCCAAAGCTGTATTGCAGCAAAACATTCAAAGAGTATACCTACTGTACAGACCTGGATGCTCACTTAACACTGACAAGTTACAATACTTTGCAAATTCACAGTGCAGGTTCCTTTTCAGAATTATATTGAAATACACTCCCAGATTTACTCTTGTTCAGAAAAAAACTCATGCAAAAATAAGCACGACTGAACACACTTGTTAAGTACGTTCCTGAACTGGTAGCTAGAAGCAAAGAGAAGAAACAAACGTAGAAGACATAGAAAATGTAAAGAGAAGAAACAAACATAGAAAATGTGTGTCTTAATGGAGAGCTGTATGTGATACAGCAGAACATGGACTCACTTGAGGGTGGTGAGCTCAGTAAGGGATGGCTGGGTGGCCTTGAGATAGCTCTCTCTCCGTGCAGCAATCTTTGGAGAAGGCTTCGGGCTTGTGTCTGAGTCTCCGCTGTCGTCGTCCCCCATGGCTTTGATGTAACTGCCGCTGCGCATCCGGCGGCAGGGAATCTCGTCATCTTTCCCTCGTGGAGTGTAGCCAGTCCACTCATCCTGAGGAACCTGGAGTGATAAACCAAGTTCTCTCATTAGTACACTCCTCCCTGATGTTATTGGTAAGCCACAACAGAGCCATAACAAAAACCCTGATGGCCAAAGGCCCTTTCTTAATCTCATTTGACCATGGGTTGCTGTTGCACTGGAGGCCCACTTCTCACCCTGCATAGCCACAAGCACCTCTGGAGTTCTTTGCTGTTTTCAATTACTTATATGGGAAGTTTCTAGCAAACATGCTGACATAGAAGGCTTGGTTAGGTTTAATACTGGGCTGGAAAAATCTCAGGTTTTTTCAGCTGTTTTCATACAAAGCCTTTATAAACCAAATCAGAGTATTTTGCGTTCAGCTCAACATATTGAACATCTCCAGGGAGGCACAAAAGCTGAAATATGAATCCCTAAATGACAATTTTTTTTTTTTGACAGTGTACACAGAAACACTCACCAGGAGTGTTTTGATTTTGGCTCAAGATATATTTCAACTTAGTGGAGCTATGCACTACTCATCACAAAAGTAGGTTTGAAAGTGTGAAATTTTACTACTATTGCTTCTATAGCTTAATTGGTGCAACTGCACACCTGCAGCATGCAGTGAGCCTCCTTTTGAACTCTGTTAGTCTGAGTGTCTGAGTTCTACAACCCTTCATTCCCTTCTTTTTCTTCTTCTTAATGATGTGCATTATTTCTCTTGATCTGAAGTCAGTCCTGTCCCTTCTTTGTACTGGAAATCTGGAATGGTGGGAATGTGCATTCATGAGATTCTGAGACATAACAAAGGACAGTCCAAGAGCAGAGTGCTCTTGCCCACTCATTGTCTCCCTTCCTCTGCTCCTGGGGCTTCTAACCACATAAATCAGCATCCTTCTCTTTCCTATAACTGCAGGAACAACATGCAGTGGAGCAGGATTTTGAAGCTATTTTGCAGAAACACCATTTTTATCTAAGGGCAAACCTGCAAAATGGTTTTTTAGTTAAACAAATTTTGTGTTAGACTTAAATACAAGTACTTGTGAATTTTTAGTTTGCTGCTTTTCTGATTCTTCTGAGTGAATCAACTCTATAAACCAGCCATAGCGATAATGCTCAGAAAACCTTAAAAGCCACATTAATAAGGAGGCATGAACCTGGGTTACTAAATTACAAATACTCTAACCTACCGGAACAATCTTTTCTTTGAGAAGTCTGTTTTTCATCAATATTTACCTTCAGCTGAGGATCCTGTGAATCCCACTGCAGCTTTCAGTTAGAGCATATACATGCCAGTTTGTTTAGACAACCAAAATGAAAACATTGGAATGCTTGCTAATGGCTTAGCTGTTGATTCCTACTACAAACACAAGTCTGAGTCCAGAGGCTGCAAGGCCTTTCAAATCCTACTGTTACTACAAATAAATTTTTATGGACTTTTTATGGCCTTTTATCAATCTATACTGCTGTAAACTGCAACCCGAAATCCACTGTGCTATACAAAGGAACAAAGACATCTAATGGTCCAAAGCCCATGTAGGCTTATCACTAGTTATAATATATTATATTATATTATATTATATTATATTATTGTAATAATTAAACTGTTCACAACCTATTTCTTTGCTTTGTTTCCTGATGATTTCAAAACCCAAGACCTTGCCAACCTTCTTCCTTCATTGGTTTTTCTTTTCCTGCTTCAGACATATTTAGGGCCTTAAGCTGCCAGGCTCAAACTGTCCTTCTTTCCTCTTGTGTTCTGTTCTCCCTATTCTCTCTTGGTCAAGCCTAGCCTTGAAACTCACTTGGACCTTCAGTATTTTCCTCAAAGGACTGAAGATTTAATCCTGGAGATCTACTCTGGATTGTACTTTTATCAATACTCTCTCTAAAGATCCAGTCTTCCTTTTCAGGACTTAATTGTCAATTGTTCCATGTTTTAATTCTTTCCTTGTGCCCTTTTAAAGTAGTTTTCCGTGTTGTCTTTAAATACCCTTAAGCTAATGGCTCTACAATTCTTATCTTCCATCAGCATGCAAAGTTTGTTGTTGTGGGTTTGGGGTTTTGTGTGTGGGCTTGTTTGTTTGTTTGTTTTTGTGTGTGTGTGTGGTTGGTTGGTTGTTCTATTTATTTTAAAATTTATTTTTCTGGGCTTCAAGAATCTAAGTTCCTTAAGGCAGGAATATAGTTGTAAGTCCAGTTTTCTTACTGAACGATGACATGCAGAATTGTGCATCTATAGGATATTATTGAATAAGTACTCATAAAAACACTTGAAATATTCTTCTAGGAAAGGGTAAAGTTTTTAAGACTAAGTGTACCAAGTACTAACAGAATCTACTGGAATAACAGGATTGAATGAACAGCTCTAATATTTTCCACAATAAAAAACCAAAATGAGACAAAAAAAAAAAAA